>APFE031654319.1:0-43781 GCA_000404065.3 Pinus taeda
ATGGCACTGTAGGGAGAAGGTAGCTGAAAAATTTCCTCACCTCCTTTAGTAAAAGATTCTAAGGAACAAAATCCTCTAAAAATTGGGAGGTATGATCTATATTGGATCATTATACTATTTTTTATCCATCTTGATGCTTTTGGAGTGGAAAAATTGAAGGAATCAACCCATAGGTTCCATTTTATTGGTAGGTACCAATTTGGAAAATTAGGATTTGAAACCTTGTAGAATATTTTTGAGGTAGTAAACAATTTTGTTTGGGGGTAAAAATTTGTCACTAAAGTCTTGTGCCCCCTAACACTATTGTACTCACATATACCTTTCCAACGAAGCAAGAAATACCTCAAAGGAAGTTCGTATGCAAAAGTTATGATACTTGGAAGTCAACCTTCCTGTGTTGACCATCATTATTTGAAAGGAAACGAAATTAGCCTCCATCATTCATGGAAAAGGGGCTAGCCATGTGATCATGATGAAGAATACTCTCAAAGGGTCAATATTATAACTCTAGTTAATAGTTGAAGGAGTCAAACTTAACCACTGGTAGGCTATTTTGGCAGTGTTATAACTAGGCCATTAGGAGAAAAATGGTTTCCATCATATTCAAGTGCATTTTGTTCCATATATGAGAAAAGTAGTTGAGAGTGGATATAGAGAGAGAAAACATAGAGGGTTTGTGTACTGTAGTAGCTCATGGGTGACATATCTCACTCCTTTGTACTTTCATCTATTTCTATTCACAAAAAACCTTCCAGCTAGGTTTTCTCTTGTAAAGGTTTCCCAGATCACATCTTATGTTCATTGTGGCATGTGAGTTTCATTTCACTTTTCTCTATTTTCCATATTGTATCTATTGCAGGCATATGCATAAAATAATAATTAATGAATCTAGAAACCCAAGGAAATATTAAATTTTATACTGTAGATTTTGGATTTTCAAATATATTTAAGAAGATATGTAACATAGTAGTTAATGAATTCATAAATCTAAGGAAATGTTAACCCTCATAGTTTATATTTAGTATTTTCAAATATAGATTAATAGATCTATTATGTGATGGATTTTCCAATGGAATATCCACGATAGTTTAAGGATCATACCTTGTTGGAAACTAAGCTTTTTTCATAAATCTATCCAATTCCATCTTCAAACCCTCTGATGTATTTTCTTTTGAAATGTTGAAAGTCATTGATGATACTAGGCACAAATTTATTGTTTGTAGTGTCTTTCTATCAAGAATATCCCTTTCTTCATCTTTCATAATCCCGAGCTCCTTTGCTATTCTACCCAATGGTAGACAAATATTTTTCTGATAAAGATAATCTTCCATTTGCATCATCCATAGCTGGTAGTTTTGGTTTTTTAACTTCTTGACCCTAAAAATGTCTTTCTCCATTACACCAATCGAACTTAGATCCCTCCTTTCCTATGAATTTTATCAACCAAATTAATCTTTGGCTTTGATATCAATTGTTTTTTGTTTTTGTTTTTTCAAGAGAACATGTAGCATTTCATTATATCTAAAATTTGTTTTATAGGCCAATTCTCTTACAATGATCAATTTCTTCTGAACTCATAGATTTCATCATAATCCAATACAATACTTGGTTCAACAACCCCAAAAATTGAAACCCTATGCTTATTGATAAACTTATACACTATTATAAATGCTAGTTGTAGTAATGGCAGAAGGCAACTAAAAACAAAAGAAACTTGTAATACATATTATAACTTCAGTTTGAAAAAAAGAGTTTTTCAGAACAAAACAAAATGATCCATTTTTCTCACTTCACTAGTCGCTCTAGGTTATCTTGACAAACTAGTTATTCCAATATTTAGACTATGAGGAACATGACTATGACATTGATATATGGCTATAATGTTTGAAATAATTCTCATACCCGCCAACAACTACCCAAGACCATAGTTCTATGCTTATCCTTTAAATTCGATCTTGTTTTCACTTATTCCAATGCTTAAGTGGAGAGCTAATACAATGAGGGACTGAATTCATGGTATAGGTTCAAATCAAGTCACTATAGAATCCAACTTCAATTTCCATTCAAATACCATGCATCATTACCATGGTTTCCTCATACCATCAAATAATACCATGGGCCCCTTACATTATTATTAACTAATTGTGGTCCCTTACATGACATGGGTTAACCACCTTATTATTCAAATGTTGTAGTATATGAAAATTTTTGATATTCTCACAATTTATTTAATTAATTATTATTCTCTGAAGTGTTGGGTCAAGACTAGATTTGCCTTTGGCAACTGACAAGTTTTTGATCACTACCATTGAAATCCAAAACACAATTAGATGTCTAATTCTCCTTTCCTTGACAATCTCTATTCCTTTCTAGAGTTCCCAAGTCTTTTCTTGATTATTTGTTACCATACCCAGTCCCTAGGAATATTTGATCTCTATTTGTTCATCGGGGCTTAGGATTACCCCTCCCGCTCTTGCCACCTCTGGCTCTAAAATCAATTGTTATCATTCCTATGACCAATTTTTATCATTCCTATGGCCTATATTGATACCAATTTTCCAAGGAGTCCACTCTATCTATTGAAATATGGCAACAAGAATATTCCAATTTAATTTGTCCTTGAATTAAATTGTGAATTAAAATCGAATTTAGTCTAAACAACTACTATAATTAATTAATTTATTTTAAATTAATTAGTTGGCGAAATTCAAGTTAGAAGTCTTTCTGAAGTCATGCAAGAGTTATCCCTTAAATTAAGGAGATAAGATTGAGTTATATTTGAGTTGTAATTAGTTAACTCAGTTTACTGAGTTAAGTCCAGTTAAATTAGTTCCAAACTACTTGAGGAACTAATAGTGAGTTAACAGTCAGTTGATGCATTATTTCACTCAACTAGTGCTACTCCAGTTAACTGAATATTCCCTCATTAGAAACTCATGCATGTCTATTATGAGAAACATCTAGTTGAGATAAATGTTCAAGGACAGTGTACTATCAGTTGCATGTGTTTTCTCATGGAGAAAACCCATGCATGTTGTCAAGGATTCATCCTTGAGGATTTCTCAGTTTTGAAGGCGTGTTTTTCCACTTGGTAATAGGCTAATCATCCACAAGGAACAACACAAGGAAATAGGAGCTTGGGGGGTAGAGAGGAAGGCTGGAGAGAAGCCCAGATTGCTGTGAGCATTTGTGAGGATTGTACTGAGAGCTGGCTAGCTGTGAGAGCTAAGGCTTTGTATAATTCCCATGTATTTCCACCATGTATGATAATACAATAGTGTGGGGTTTTTATCTGAGACTTTCCCCAAAGTATTTTCATGTGTATTGTGCCATTGATTCTTCTTCTTCTGGTTATATTGTTCAACTTGATCTTTAAGCTTCCCCAAATTGATAGTAGAAGTAGGTTGTAATATTCTTCTTTGATTTATATTGCATTATTGGGTTAACCTATCACATATTTTCTACATGGTATCGAAGCTGTGAACAGTATACTAAGAAGAGAATTCAAAGTTTGGAGTTTGGGGTTGTAGGTGCAAATCGAATTCATATCATACTTCAAGGTTGGCCAATGGCGTTCTATGGCTTGAGACTCGAGTATGCCTTGGAAGGTAGCTCAAATTACATAGCATGGAAAGATAGAATGGAGGCTTTATTAGAAGACAATGGCTTCAAGGAATTCATTGATCAAGAAATCGCAAAGCCAGCTTCGACTAATGCACAAGAGTTGGCTGAGTAGAAGAAGTGTGTGGCGAAGGTGAGACGGATCATACTTGAGGGAGTTCGAGACCATATTGTCTTGAGTCTCCATGGGAAGGATACTCCATTTTCAATGTGGAAGACATTGAAGGACCTCTACCAGAACAATAACGACTAGAGGAAATTGGCGCTCAAGGTTAAGCTTCGAAGAATCAAGAAGGAGAAGGGAGATACTATTTCCCATAGTTTTTAAAACTAGAACTAGTGACTGGACCGGTCCACCTAATGAACCGGTTTACCGACTGGAACTGGTCTAACTGAGACTGGTTTGGTCTAAACAAATCTGTTTTAGAAAAATACATTAAATAATTATTTTTTAATGAAACAAAACTATTTTTAAGATTTAAAACGATGATTCCAAGCCAATAGAGACAAAATATGAAAAATTTGCTCATTTATATACCATGTAAAGGTGAATAGATCAAAATGGCACCAAGTGCAATACATATCATCGATAAAATAACAAAATACATAAGAAATGAGGCTCTAAATGGCCTATAAAGTCCAAAAACAATGTTGTAAGCTATGATGCCATTGGCCTACTACAAGTCTATAGTGTACACATGATCAATCGTCAAGTTCATCACCACTACTAGCCATAAGATCATCATCAGGAGCTACATACGCATCATCTGGTTCATTGTCTGAGGATGCCTCAACTTGATCTGCAACCTCAGTATCAATGCCACCAATAACAATAGAAGTGGACCTAATGGAAGCACAAATCTGTCGACCTACATGACTAGTGCCTTCCATTGGTTCTTTGCCTTTCCTTGATGCCACCACTGATCCTTGCTCTGATGCCACCACATAATCTGCTTCATCCCTCACTAAAGCAATGTCGATATCAAAATCAGCCTCAAACACAGGTTCTCTAGTCTCCTCCACCCATTCTGATGTTGGATCAATATCATCCAGCACAATGGGATCTAGATTAGGAGTTTTGCTCATCATTTGGAGCTCTGATTGCATTTATTGTTTACCCCCAAACCATGAAATCCTGAAAACCATTAAGTCTGCTGAATTTGGAGTGAAATATAAAATTCTAGTTTCTCCATATGAAATCCAATGAGGTTGAAACCACTCTCAAACATCTTGAGGCATTTCATGGTAATGTTAAAAATTTAAGTAAAAGGATGAAAATGAAAATTAAAGGAAATGTCACTTTTACTTTAAGAATTTAACATTACCATTAATTGCCAACATTGTTAGGGTTGAAATGTGTCAGGAAAATGAGAGGGTAGGCATGTTTTTCTTGGAGGGACTATTTTTGGAGAAAAACAACCCCAAATTTCCCTCAAAACAGCTTCAAAACTCACAAGAGTGCATTTTGTGGGGGTTATACTTGCCCTATTCCAACCGGTAAACACAAACCGTCTGGTTCCATCCTAAACCGGATGGTTAGGACCAGTTAGCTCCAACTTTTTGCCAAACAGGCTCTCTGACTGGGTTTTTTGACCTGTTCCAACCGGTGGGCTTGCTAACCAGTCGGTTAGACCGGTAAATAATTAGCTAGGCCAGTTTTGAATACTATGCTATTTCCACATATCTGAACAAGCTCACCACTTGTAGAGATGATCTTGGCAGTGTGGGAATAACTACTGTCGATGATGATATGGTGAGCCTTGCTCTCCTTGGCCTTCCAAAGAGTTGGAATAGCTACAAGGAATTTGTGAATGGAAAGGAGAAACTACCGGATTGGGAACGACTATGGTTGGATCTTATGCAAGAAGAGATCAGGAGGAGCACACGAGATGGTTCTTCATCCAAGAATGATGATGAAGAAAATCTGGCCTTAGTAAGTAAAGCAAGGAAAGGGAAGGGGAAAGCTTCCCATTTCAAATCCAATTCTTATCATGGAGGGAAGAAGAGTGACATGTCTAAAGTAAGATGCTTTAATTGTCACAAGATGGGACATTATGCGACTAATTGCCCATCGAAGAATTCCAAGAAGGGATCCTCGGAAGGATCGGAGGGTGAGGCATTAGCCTCTTAGTTCGAAATGGACTTTACCCTCATCGCATGCATGGTGTCATTGATGATGGGTTGTGTCTGATATCTTGACAGTGGAGCCTCATTCCACATGACTGGTGATAAATATTTATTCAGTGCCTTGGAGGAGAAAGACCTCAAGATGCACATAGAGATGGGTGAAAACGAAAGGTATAATGTTTCAGGAGTGGGTATGGTTGCTTTTTAGAGGGAGATTGGAGCTCCTATCACCTTGACAGATGTGATGTATGTGCCTGGAGTAAATAAGAACTTGGTATCAGTCGCGATGTTGGAGGAAAAAGGTTATGTTGTTGTCTTCAGTAAAGGAAAGGTGTTCCTAAGACACATAGCCACGGGTCAGACCAAGAGGATAGGGATTCAGGTGAAGAATCTCTATGAAATAGAGGTAGATGATTGTGTAGCTTTAGTATGAAAGCATAATTGGTGTAAAGCCAAGACATTGGCGAGTTGTGGCATAGGCAGTTGGGCCATTTTCATCATGGGGCTTTGAAGATAATGCAACATATATCTACAGGACTTCCCAAAGGTAAACTTGAGCAAGTCGACACATGCAAAGGTTGTACCTTGGGAGAGTACACCAAGTCTTCCTTTCATGATCGAGACAGTCAAGCAGAGGCTATCTTAGAGCGAGTTCATACTGATTTGTGTGGACCATTCTCGATGACATCCACAATGAAGCAAAGGTATTATGTGACTTTCATTGATGACTATTCTTGTAAATGCTAGATTTATTTCATGGAGAAGAAGGAACAAACTTTCACAAAGTTTTGTGAGTTCAAAGCTTTGGTTGAGAAAGAATCAGGGAAGAAGATCAAGGCATTGAGAAGCGACAATGGTGGAGAATATGTCTCTCAAGAGTTTAAGGACTTCTGTGCAGCGGAAGGAATTAAACGAGAGTTGACGACACCTCATAACCCACAGCAGAATGGGGTAGTCGAGAGGAAGAACAAAACTATTGTAGGGGTGGAACGGGAAATATTGCATGACCAAGGCCTACCACTTCACTTGTGGGTTGAGGCATGCAACACAACAGTCTGTTTGTAGAATAGAAGCCTGCATCACATACCCGGGATGAAGACACCAGAGGAAGCTTTCTTCGATAAGAGACCAAATGTGGGTCACTTCAGGATCTTTGGCTCATCAATATATTTCCATGTGACAAAGGATGCATGGAAGAAGCTTGAGCTAAAAATAGATTTGGGTATATTTGTGGGGTACACTGATACACCTCATAACTATCGGGTGTACTTGCCTACCAGTTGGAGGACAATGGTTCGCAAATATCTCAAGTTTGATGAGCAGAAGGCCATGCAAGTTTCCCTTAGGAGGGAGCTCCAAATATAGGTTGTGGAGGAACTGTTGGTTCCTAAGGAGGAGGAGCCTCAAACTGTTGTGGAGCAACCGCATGCATAGGGTCCAAGAGTGGAGACATCCACTCAAGCAGAGTCTTCTAGAGATGGACAGAAGCACACAAGAGAAGTTGACAGATTGTTGGAGGATGTGAGAGAGAATGTGGGAGCACCATCTTCTCAGCGCAGATGGAGGAGGTCACCTGAGAGGTACACTGGATACATGGCCCTTGCTGGGGAATGTGTTGAGACCGAACCATATTCCTTTGAGGAATTAGTGCAGCAGCTAATTTGGGTTGATGCTATGGTGGAGGAGTATGACTCGATAGTTCATAACAATGTTTGGGATGTTGTTACGAGACTGGAGAACAAGTCAGTTGTGAGTTCCTGTTGGCTTTACAAGGTAAAGCAAGCTGTTGATGGTAGTGTGGAGAAGCATAAGGCAAGATTTGTTGCCCATGGCTTTTCACAAGTCGAGGGGATTAACTATGATGAGACTTTTGCTTCTGTCACAAGGTACTCATCTATCATATCTATGTTAGCACTATCAACACATATTGGTTGGAAGATCCATTAGATGGATGTGAAGACTACATTCCTCAATGGCTAGATTGAGGAAGAGGTGTACATAGACTGGAAGGTTTTAAGACCTTTGATAGTGATTCGCATGTGTCTCGACTCAAGAGAGCATTGTACGAGCTGAAGCAAGCACCTCATGCTTGGTACACCTGGATAGAAAACTACTTCACCAGGTTGGGCTTCACAAATAGTGAAGCGGATGCGAACCTGTACCACATCGTGGTGAAAGGTAAGTTGTTGATCATCATACTTTATGTTGATGATCTCATATTGACTGGTGATGATCAGTTGATGTGTCTTGCAAGGAGGACCTTGCAAGAGAATTCAAGATGAAAGCCATGGGTCTCATGCATTACTTCCTTGGCATGGAAGTGTGGCAGAAGGATGGGGAGTTGTTTGTGTCTCAGGGCAAGTATGCCAATGAGATACTCAGGATATTCCACATGTAGAAGTGCAAGCCCATGTAGTCTCCTCTAGCAGGTAACTAGAGGAAGGAGGTTTCTACTTCAAGAGAAGTGGTAGAGGCTACTGTGTATAGGCAGCTTGTGGGTTCACTAATGTACTTAATGAACACATGACCAGATTTGTGCTATGCGGTGAACCAGTCGAGTCAAGCGATGGTTCAGCTTACCAAGATGTTTTGGAAGGCGAAAAAGCATGTATTGAGATACCTCAAAGGAACATCTCTGTATGGATTATGGTACAGACAGATAGAGGGAGTGAAGCTATAGGGCTTCATTGATGCAGATTGGGCAGGTAGTTCATCAAATCGAAAGAGCACATCAAAAGGGATTTTCAACCTTGGGTTAGCTGCAATTTATTGATACAACAAGAAATAGAGGTTGGTTGCACTCAACTCAGCAGATGCAGAATACATGGTTGCAAGTCAGGCAGCATGTGAGGCCATTTGGATGCGGAAAATCCTAGTTGGTTTGTTTGATCAGAGGATGGATCCAACTGTGATCTATTGTGATAATCATATTTGTATCAAACTCTTTGAGAATCCAGTATTTCATGATAGGTCCAAGCACATCGAAATCCAGTGTCATCATCTCAGAGACTATGTAGCAAGGAGGATCATGTTTCTGCAGTATATTTTGACACAGGAGCAAGATGCTGACATTTTGACAAAGGCATTGTCAAAGTGTAAATTCGAGTTCCATAGAGACATGATCGGGGTGGAAGATAATCCCTTTCTTGTTGAGAGGGAGTGTTGAAATATGGCAACAAGAATATTCCAATTTAATTTGTCCTTGAATTAAGTTGTGAATTAAAATCGAATTTAGTCTTAACAACTACTTGGAAATAATTAATTAATTTAATTTAAATTAATTAGTTGGAGAATTCAGTTAGAAGTCTTTCTGAAGTCATGCATAGTTATCCCTTAATTAAGAGATAAGATTGAGTTATATTTGAGTTGTAATTAGTTAACTCAGTTTACTGAGTTAAGTCCAGTTAAATTAGTTCCAAACTATTTGAGGAACTAATAGTGAGTTAACAGTCAGTTGATGGATTCATGCACTCAACTAGTGCTACTCCAGTTAACTGAAGATTCCCTCATCAGAAACTCATGCATGTCTATTCTAAGAAATACCTAGTTGAGATAAATGTTCAAGGACATTGTACTATCAGTTGCATGTGTTTTCTCATGGAGAAAACTCATCCATGTAGTCAATGATTCATCCTTGAGGATTGCGCAGTTTTGAAGGCTTGTTTTTCCACTTGGTAATAGGATAATCATCCACAAGGAACAACACAATGAAATAGGAGCTTGGAGGGCAGAGAGGAAGGCTAGAGAGAAGCAAAGATTGTCTGTAAGCATCTGTGAGGATTGTACTGAGAGCTGGCTAGCTGTGAGAGCTAAGGCTTTGTATAATTCCTATGTATTTCCACCATCTATGATAATACAATAGTGTGGGTTTTTTATTTGAGACTTTCCCCAAAGTATTTTCATGTGTATTGTGCCATTGATTCTTATTCTTCTGGTTTTAT
The DNA here is from genome assembly GCA_000404065.3 of Pinus taeda. Lineage (NCBI taxonomy): Eukaryota > Viridiplantae > Streptophyta > Pinopsida > Pinales > Pinaceae > Pinus > Pinus taeda. Next base: position 9,690 of record APFE031654319.1, read on the forward strand.
TGTTCAACTCAATATTTAAGTTTCTGCAAATTGATAGTAGAAGTAGGTTATAGTATTCTGCTTTGATTTATATTGCATTACCGGGTTAACCTATCATAGATTTTCTACACTATCGTTCAAATGTCATAGTATATGAAAAAATTCAATATTATCAAACTTTATTTAAATTCATTATGATTCTCTAAAGTGTTGGGTTAAGACTAGATTTTCCTTTGGAAATTGACAAGTTTCTAATTATTACCATATAATCCCCAAACAAAATTAGATGTCTAATTTCCTTTACTTGACCATCTCTATTCCTTTCCATAGTCCCAAAATATTTGCTTTATTATTTGTTGTCATACCCTATTCCCATGAATATTTTATCTTTATTTGTTCATCAGGGCTTAGGATTACCCCTCTCCCTCTTTCCACCCCTGGCTCTGATACTGTACTAGGGAAATTCAAGCGGTCACTAACAACCCTCTAAACGATTGTACATAGGCTGCTACAAACTATTCAAAACTAGACTTACCATCCTTGATAACCATCAACTTAGAAAGACAAGAACATACCTTTTTAGGATGCCTTGAAATCACATGGTTTTGAGCCCAATTTTATGAGTTTTGGGCCCCCATTTTATGGCATCTGCCATAACTACATGAGAGCCCTAACTTGACCTTCAACCAAACCTCAAATACCAGGTGTAACTCTCCACTTTTACTATTGAAAATTCTTCTTTGTCCCTTAAAAATACTTGGCCTTACTCCAACTACCTGCCAAGCCTTTTGACCCTCCCAATTAGGCCTTACGACTGTCTAAACTAGGTGTCATAGGGGCACGACCCTTCTTCCAAAAGCATAAAAAACTTTTAGCTTGTTCATGAATAATTACACAACGATATTGTGCCCAAAAATACTCCTCAAGAACTCAACCAACATCTCATAAACTTGTCTAGACTAGAACACAAGAAAATACCACAAACTTGACCTTCTCTCCAACTCAGCTAGGGCTCCTTGAGACTGCGACTACCTCATATGTCTTTCTCTTTGATGTATTGCACTTGGATGGTGTGTTGAATGAAATAACCTTGCCTCCTTTTTATAGATATCTTTGTGGGATTCTCTTAGCTACCAAGGGTCATTACGCAACTTCAAGTCAACCTTAACAAATTATTAAAAATCCATAAAACATTAGACATCAAATTATTTGCATTTAACCATGACATGTCATCGATGCCTTAGGTACCCATTAGCCCTCTAAGGGTGCCCCAGATTCCTCCAATTACCAAACCATCAAAAACTCCACTTGGTTTCATGCCCACAACATTGGGTGCAAAAACTACTGCTTGGCTATACTACCCATAAAGTCCATGTGGGTCAAAATTCTCACAAACCCAACACCTAGGGTTGTGGAGTACCTCCCAAGCTACACAAATCAACACTCCCTCTTAATGAGTGACATACTTCCACTGCATGTAAGTAACCATCATCATCAATGACACTATCCTAATCTATGGTGTTCACTATTGCAACATACCCTATATAATGAACCACACTCTCATTGGTAGTGTCTCTGCCTCATCTCATAAAAACTTGAAGATTCAAACTTCCATAGGTCATCTCAAATGTGAAAAATCATGAACCAATGAAGATGCTAGCTTACAATCATATAGTCCATCACACAAAGCCAATTCATCCATGCCAAAGAAACCCATGAGAAATCTCAATGATCCATGACAAGTCATCAAAAGTCCATGATCAACAAACTTCCACACCAAAATCTACTATTCACCAAGTTCTCCACCAATACACCAAAAATCCTATCCCATCTCACCACTTAGCTAGTCAAGACCACATCTCCACATTCTCAGTTGAACCTTCTGCGCCATGATATAGACAATCTCAACTCCCTCTAAGCTGCTTCGCTGTGAACACTCTTATCCAATGGCCCTTCAAAGTAGCTTTGATATCATGTTGAATTTTCATGACACTTCATAGTCATGTTTGAGTCTCAGATCACGATCACAAACACAATGAAACACCACAACACTACTACTTTACACAATGGAAAACACATAGTAGTGAATCAATCTCGTACACATGAAAATTTTAAGATTTTAACACACTAATGGTTATATTAAAAACTTTAATACAATAGTATTAGGGCTCTTGTACTAGGGATCATGGCCCTGATACAAGAACGCAACTAGGTATTAGTGTCAACAACTATGACCACCAATCTTCCCTAAACAATATACACTTGACCTACTTGCTGATGGTGCACATCCACAATCCTTTCAGTCCATGTACCTTGAAAACATTTTGTGGGTACTTTTCCTTCCCTTCTACTGATCACTTCGCTGATCAAACACCTCTATAAATAACACTTGTCTACTTCAATATGTCTGAACATAGGATGCCTTCTACAAGGTCTTTTGCTTCTCTAAAAGGTCACTATGATAAGGTCTTCAACCGCTACCCACTGGATATCCTTTGCTCCACCAAAGACACCAACATGTAGGGTCTTCATAACTTCCCTTTATTTGCCTCTCTACTACTCCAAATATGACCGGAATTAGGGCTTTGAGGCTACCCTTTTATTACTAAATTTTTCCTACTGCAACTCACTAAACTAGGGAACAATAACCAACCTTCTTATCATTGACCCTCCACCCTTGAGATCTATGAAATAGGGACCAAACAAGCTGCCCTCTTAACATTAACAAGCTTACCATTGTTCACTCTACTAGGGCACTTAAAGTGGTCACTAGTAGCAGTCAAAATCACTATAAATAGCCTACTCCAAATTGTCAAAAACCAAACCTACCATCCCTAGCAACCATCAACTTAGAAAAAAGAACATACTTCTCTAGGACGTCTTATTCTACCCTAAACGAACATGGATATGAGCACAGTTTTTAGATGTTTCAACCCTCCTTTTAGGGCTTCTTTCACAACTATAGGAAAGCCCTAAATTGGCCTTCAACTAGACCTCAAATAACAGGCGTAACACTTATATTTTACCATTGAAACTTTTGCATTTTCCCTTGAAAATACTCATCCTTAATCCAACTACCTTCCAAGCCTTTCAACCCTCCAAAGAAGCCCTTATGACCCTCCAAACTAGGTATCGTAGGGGCTAGGTTGTTATTCCAAAAGAACAAAAAAATTTCACCCTGTTCGCAGAGAATTACACTATGGTCTTGTGCCTAGAAATAGTCCTCAAGAACTTGGCCAACAACTCCTGAACCTGTCCAGACTAGAACACAGGAAACAACTGCAAAATTGATCTCCTGTCCAAGTGAGCTAGGGTTTATTCAAACTGTGGCTACCTCAGATGTCTTTATCTTTTATGTATTACATTTGGATGGTGCATTAAATGAACTCACCTTGCCTCCTTTTTATATATATCTTGGTGGGATTCTCTAAGCCACCAAGGGTCATTGCATAACTTCAAGCTGAACTTAACAAATTATTAAAACTCCATAAAACACGAGACACAAAATTATTTTCATTCAACCAATTCCACATCATCAATGCCTTATGTTCCCCTTATCCCTCTAAGGGTGTCCCACATACCTCTAATGACAAAAACATAAAAAACTCCACTTGGCTCCGTACCCACAACTTTGGGTGCAAAACACACTGCTTGGGTACACTAACCACAAAGTCATTGCGGGTCAAAATTCTCACGAACCCAACACCTAGGGTTGCAGAGTACCTCCTAAGCTACAAAAATAAACGCTGTAAGCATTTAACCACATCAAGCTGCCCATGTATTTAGGGGTGATACGCCACGCTTATGTTAGAGGCGGCCCTTACTAATTTGAAAATTTAATACCAAAAGTGACTAACAAACTTGGGATCTCTATCACACATGATCTGAAGGGGAAGCCGATTGGGCTTATAGACTTTCTTAAAGAATAAATTAGTAATTTATAAATATCTAAAACTGGTAGTTAAGGGAATGAAATGATGAAGCTTCATTAGATGATGAACAACTATATATATAAAATCCTCACATTTAGAGAGGGATATGTTAGTGATTATTTCCATGGATACCCCTTCCCATTTTTGGTTGTGAATGGAATAAGACTGGAGAAAACTAAGTTAAGGAACATTTTACACCTTATTGCACTAGTATCACATTCGACCACAAAACCATTCAACATTAGAATTCATTTTTTGTTCACAAGAATTTAAGGAGACATTCTTGTGAGTTTTGTGGAACTCCACATAACTAGTAAAAGGAAATGCATGTATGTGTTGAACAAAACGTGTTAAGAGGATATGCAAGTAGAAAATAGATAGTCTTTTTAAAGAGGACGACACCATTACTAATAGCCCATGTTTGTCCCTTCTTGCCACTAAGAACATCTTGTTAAAGTTGAATTGTAGAAAGATTTAGTATGTAGTCTATGGGTACCTCTAATAACCAAGCAAGTTGGCTAAATCATATGGAGTTAAATGTAGGTGCTTCATCTAATAATATAACACATCAACAAAATATTCTCCCTACCATTTCTAGAGATGATCTCTAAGCCACAGGTTTGGAGTCAAGTAATCCACCTTTGTTTCTCCTCTATTAAAGAAGCATCCACTTTTTTTGCTCCTCTGTTAAAGTACCCCATGTTAATAAGTGTTTTGGGTTGAGATATTCATTTAAATGAAGAATTTAGAACCTAATAAATGGATGCCACTTAGCCATTAATGAAGTATGGAAAATATTATTTTCTTACGTATCGACATTGCTTGCTCTCTTATCAAGATAACACTAAATTAAAAGATATTTCAACCATATTATCCTCAATATTAAATATGTTATCTTGAAATTATTTCTATGACATACAATTTTCTAACTTAACTAGAATTGTAGGTCACCTTCTTAGACATTATCAAATTTTTAGCTATCGATGTCAAGAGCATCTCTCACAAACCCAATTATAATTGCTTCTAGTTATGGTTTTGCCTTGATAAAAATATTATTTTTTTTGTTGATATTAGTCATGTCTAACTTATTATTATTAATGTAAAATATTCACATATTCCCTAAAATGTGTGTGTAACATGTGATTTTATATAACACAATCATTTTCCTACCTTTACTATAACAACCTTCGGATAAAAGTTCATGTAATAAAGTTAATAAAGGAAAAATAAGACCAAGGTCATGGCACACTTATTCCAAGTTGAATGTTGGGAAATATATCCTAGAGGGCATCACTTATTGTGCTAAGGAAATTGGCAAAGGCATTGAAAAAGGCTTTGGAAAGGAAAAATGGCAATTATTGGCAATTTACTTATGAAAATAAAGGAAAATAGGAGAAAAGGGAGATGAAATGTCACATGTTTGCATGAGGAGGAAATTGAAGGAAAATAGAATAAAAATGAAGAAATTAGAGGCATCAATAATAAAAAGGCATCAAAGCATCAATTTGGGGACTTTTTTTTTAGTTTGGATTTGGAGTTAGTTGGAGAGAGGAGGAGAGCACCAAGAGGAGAAAGAAAGCAATAAAGTAAAGGAAGGTAGAGGAAATAAAGGAAAAGCAAAGGAAGGACAAGGAAAGTAAAGGACAAGCAAGGAAGTATTGGATCAAGTAGCTTCAATAGTAGGACTTGCAGGTAACATGTTGCATGTGTGATTTCCTAGCTGAAGTGTGAAAGCATGGTGCATACATTTGTGTATTTGGTTCATTTGTTGTCAATGGCATGGGTTTTTCCTGGTTGAAAGTGGTTTCAACCTTTCCTTTCCAGTTCCTAGATAGCCATGGTGTGATGGGATTAATTCTTGTTTGAGCTTTAGATTATCGGAAGGTTTTGAATTCGGGTGAGGTGGTCTCAAGAAAATTCTAAGGGTTGGGGGTAAATTCCTCAAGGGATGGTGAAGGAATTATGAGGAATCCAAGCTTGGTTTGGTTTTGTGATCTCAGGACCAATTTAGGTGAGATCACGATAGCATGAGGGTGGAGGTGGTTTAACCTCTGGATTCCCTTGGTTGTTTATGTCTTGGTCATCCCATGAGATCCCAAATTCATGCTTGGAATATGGCACCGGGGTGATTGGATGAAAGAAAGATTTGGTTCAACCTAATATATGGCCAGGTGGTATGTGAAAGTTCTTAACTTGGTTGGCTTTTGCATCATTTAATGGGAGCTATTTCTCTATGGACATATATGAATCATTTCTATTGGTTAATATGATGATTTGTTGTCTATTATGTCATGGTTACTGTGACGATTATTTGTTGGTTATAAGCATGGATTCGTTATATAATCTAGCTATGGCTTGTTCATGAATTGATATGTATTTGGTTGGTTGATGCATGCATTAGCTAGCAAATGTTATTTTAGCTATTAAGAGAGGGCATTATACCTTCTTGGTGAATCCCATATACGTTTTAGGCCCATATGTTCAGATATACATTCATGACCCGTAGATTTCATGTTCACTATATGTTTCATGAAATGTCTGTCATAGTTAGGCCTGGTTAGGTCAAGTTCTTGACTAAGTTTTGTATGAGAGAATTTGTCTTGATATTATATATCATTATAGAAAGTATCATTAAGTTTTGGGCAATGGTTGGGAGTCAAGCCCTAAAAAGGTGACAGTGACTTCATGGTCGCATGCTCATAACTGGAAATTATGGGATGCAATTTGTACCTTCCAGACTTATGCATGTGACTGGAGGCCTTGTCATGCATGCAAATGGGGGCCCAGATCACTAAAATGGAAATTTATCTCAGGTTTTGTGTATCTAGAGTGGTTTTTTAGCTTGTGGGAGTCCTGTAGCTCCTAAGGGGGGTCAACAAAGTTTCAGTTTGTCGACTCCACTTCTTTAATGAAGCTAGGAGGTCGAGTCATGTCATAGTATTCCTCAATTCATGTTTACCCTAGCATGCCAGTTAATGTCAGTAAATGTGGGAGGGGTGGTTACAAATTGGTATCAGAGTAGGTTCCATTCTCTTTGGGTGTGATCTGATATCAGATTGGTATCAGAGCATGGTTCAAACACTTGGACAAGATGGGGTAGATGCATGTTGTTATGCATGCATTGTCATGGTTTTGGTTATCATGAATGATGTAATTGTATGCAACTAGAATTGTCATGCATAATGTTGATATGTTGATATGATTATAGATATATACATGTATTATGCTAATTTGGATTGATTTTGTAGATGATATAGCTTCCCTTGAACTTCATTGAGGTATGATTTTGGTTATGGTATCTATTTGGTTTATCTAACATGGCATGTTTTTAGGAATAAGAGGTTCAAACATGATGAGAAAAATGGTGGACTATAGTTCACGTGACTCTCCCTACAGATCATTTGAGCAGAAAGAAGATGAGCATTCTCTTGATATAGCAGATATATTGAGGAGTTTGAGGGCAAAGATCAGAAGTTGCAAGGAAAACAATGAAATTTTGGTTAAGACTCACGAAATAATTACAAGGGCTCAGGAAAAGCAAGAAGAGGTCAATGTAGTGATCCTTCATAATTTTTCAGACTTGCAGAGATAGGGAAAACTAAGGATTAGACAAGAACAAGAAGAGAAGACTAGTGGGGCATATGGTAGCAGGTCTTAGTGAGGATACAGGTTAGATAAAGGGGACACAGTGAGAGGTGGCAGATCGTTGGATACACCTGACATGAGGACTAGTATGTATGGGTTTCATTCTAGTTCCTCACCCATGAGACATCATCACCACCATCACCACCATCACCACCATCATCCTTATAGGAGGAGCGAGTAATTCCCTGAGGAGTTGAATAAATTCAAGACTCCTACATTTGATGGAGAGTTGAATAAGTTAGAAGATGCAAAGGCATGGTTGCTTGGGATGAAGAAATTCTTCAGATTGCATAATTATTCAGAGAACATGAAAACCAAAATAGATACCTTCAGTCTTAAAGGGAAAGTAGATATTTGGTGGGAAGATGGGAAGAATGTCAGATGCATTCCAGAAGAATAGTTTGTTTGGGATGATTTCTAGAGACTCTTCAAGTAGAAGTACCTATTTGAAATATTTTACGATGATAAAGCTAAGGAATTTTATGAGCTAAATATGGGTTCTATGACAAATGATGAGTATACTATCAGGTTCCTAGAGTTGTTTTGGTATGTGCCTTACCTCAAGGATGAGAAAGCAAAGGTTCAAAGGTTCATCAGTGGGTTGCCAACAATAGATAGAGAATAGATTGATTTTGATGAGCCTCGGTTGCTGGAGGAAGCCATCAAGAAACTGAAGCATTGTTATGAACACTCAAAGTGTAAAGCTAAGCCTAAGCATGATTTGAAGGGGAATAAGAAAGCTAAAGGGAAGTGGAAACCGAAGTGGGGAAAACCTCAACATGAAGGTGGGAAAGAAAATGTTTCTCCTTACAAGAAGCATAATGCAACTGAGAAGGGACATGGACCTCATTTTGGAGAACATCAAAATAAAGGCAATGGTAGGGGACTGTTGCAATGCTAGATTTGTGGAAAAGGTCATAGAAAGAATGATTTCCAATTGTACCATGGTGGCAGGCCTTAGATATATAGTGCTCAGGAGGCGCATATAGTTGGGGATGTTGGCCATAACATTCCTCATATTTATGCAATTGTGGAAAACAAGCAGGAAGATCACCACACATCCATTATTGAGATGGAAGGTAAGTTCTGTGATTGATTTGTTCCTATTTTGATTGACCTTGGATCCAATTATAGCTATGTTAATCCTAACCTGGTAGATAAGTGTGGTTTGAGAAAAGAAGTGCACGCAAAGTCTTAGCATTGGCTAAGAGTACAACATTGGCTAAGAGTTTGTGCATTTGAGTTGAATGGCATGCCTACATGAACACATCTAAATGTGCTTACATTAGGATCATATAATATGCTTCTGGGTATGGATTGGTTATACCTCCATAAGAAAAATTAGATTGTTATGACAAGGATATTGAGTTCCCAGATGATAATGGGAAAAAGAGAATCTTGCATGGAAAGAAGAAGCCTACAACAGTGAGGATGGTTACAACTATGAAGGATAAGCATAGTTGCATGAAGGGGTGTGTACTATTTTCAATTCATATTTCTAGTGACAAGGGTAAGGATGTTGAGGATGCGGAAGTCCTCAAGAGGTACCCTATCTTGCAACAGTTTCAGGATGTATTTCCAATAGAGATTTCAGATTTTGCTCCCACAGGGAAGATACTTTTCTATTGAGTTAGTACTAGGATGAGCACCAACATCAAAGGAACCTTACATGATGAGTACTCCAAAGTTAGTGGATTTGAAGTCGTAGTTGAAGGAAATGTTTGACAAGGGATACATTAGACCAAGTGTATAGCCTTGGGGTGCGCCAATATTATTCGTGAAGAAGAAGGATGGTACTCTTATGTTGCACATTGATTACATGAATGTGAACAAGGTGAAAATAAAGAAAAGGTATCCATTTCTAGGGATCGATGACTTGTTTGATCAGTTGAAGGGAGGAACAATGTTCTCAAAGATTGACCTGAGATCACGATACCATCAAGTGCATATCAAAGAAGAGTATACATACAAGACTGTTTTCTGGACCAAGTATGGACATTATGAGTTTGTTGTGGTTCCTTTCAGTTTGACTAATGCTCCAAATACTTTCATGTGCTTTATGAACAATGTTTTGTGTCCTTACTTGGACAATTTTGTGATAGTATTCATTGATGATATATTGATATATTATAAGAATGAGGAAGAGCACACAGAGCACCTCGAAGAAATGTTAAAATTGTTGAGAGAGAATTAGTAGTATGTCAAAATTAGTAAATGTAGCTTCTTTTAGACAGAGGTACATTACTTGGGGAATGTTGTTTCCAAGGAAGGTATAGAAATGGACTTTGAAAATATTAGAGTTATCATGGAACGAGAAACTCCTAGGAATGTGGATGAGGTCAGATCATTCATGGGGCTAGCAGGTTACTACAGGTGGTTCATCAGGAACATCTCACGGATTTCCTATCCTATTACATCATTGCATAGGAAAGGAAGGAAATTTGAATGGACAGAGGAATGTGTAGCTAGTTTTGAGCAGTTGAAAAAATTTCTTACAAATGCTCCAATTCTAAAGATTGTAGATCTAGATAAAGAGTTCATGGTGTGTACATATGCTTGCAAGAGAGGACTTGATGGAGTCCTAATGCTGGAGGGATAGGTGGTGTGCTATTAATCAAGGAAACTAAATGAGAACGAACATAACTGTGTGACTTGTGACCTTGAGTTGGAAGTTATTATTCATGCCTTGAATATGTGGAGGCAGTATCTTCATGGCGGGAGGTTTATTTTGATGAGTGATCATAGTGGAATGAGGTATCTATTTGACCAACCTAATATGAATTCTAGATAAGCTAGATGATTGGATACCCTTAGTGAGTTTGAATTCGAGATCATACACATTAAAATAAAGGAGAACAAGGTTGCATATGCTCTCAGTAGGAGAGTGGAGATAAACCATGTTGCAACTGTGAGCTCTTGTGGGACAAATTTGCAGGAGCGGGTCTTGCAGGGAGGCAACATGATGATAGGTATCAATAACTTAAGCACAAGTTACAACAAGGTACATGTGAACAAAATGTGGAATATCATCTCATGACAGATTGCTTGGTGAGATTTAGGGATAAGATCTATGTGCTGGATGACAATTAGCTCAAGAAGCTTATCTCGAGGGAGTTTCATGTCAAGCCATATTCAGGTCACCTGAGATATCATAAGACATTTACAGTTGTGAAGAAGTTCTACTATTGGTGAGATTTGAAGAAGGAAGTGGCAGAGTTTGTTGCTAGATGCCTGGATTGTTAGCAGGTGAAAGCTGAGTGTAAGCACCTTGTTAGTTTGCTACAACCTATTCTGATTCCATAGTGGAAATGGGAGGTCATTTCCATGGATTTCATTACAAGTTTTTTGAGGACATCATAACAACATGATTCGATCATGGTTGTGGTTGAGAGGTTGAGAAAGGTAGCTCACTTCATTCTAGTGAAGACTACTAATTTATCCAACAAGGTAGTTTATATATTTATCAGGGAGCTAGTGATATTGCATGGTATTCATAAGAAGATCATATCAGATAGAGATGCCAAGTTCACTTCCAGGTTTTGGAAGGAGTTGTTCGTAGGTTGGCATACAAAGTTGGCCTTTAGTAAAACTTATTATCCATAAACAAATGGACAGACAGAGAGGGTCAATAGGGTACAAGAGGATATGCTGAGGATCTATTCCATGCATGAATAAAGGAGGTGGGAGGAGTATCTACCACTGGTTGAGTTTGCTTACAACAATGGTTATTAGGAGTCATTGAGGATGAGTCCGTTTGAGGATTTCTATGGGAAAAGTTGTAATACTCCCATCAGATAGAGTGATCCAAAGAATAGGGTACTGATTGGACTAGATATGTTGGAAAAGATCAAACAATAAATACAAGTTATCAAGCAAAACCTAAAGGAAGCACATGATAGACAAAAGGGTTATGTAGATACACAAGGGGAATTTAAGGAGTTTTAGGTTAGGGAGCATGTGTACTTAAGGATCAAGACCAAGAAGAGTTAATTGAGGATTAGATCATGTGCCTAGTTGGAACCTTCATATTGTGGGCCTTTCGAGATCCTTGAGAGGGTTGGACTAGTGGCCTACATACTTGCACTGCCTCCGATAGTGAAAGTCCATGATGTTTCCAATGTTTCATTGCTTAAAAGATATGTGAAGGATGTTGATCATGTGATTGAATGGTTTGTATTGTAGGTGGAGCCAGAAGGATAATTTGAGTTGGAACCTCGGTGCATATTGCAATAGAAACAACTCATGATTTAGAACCGAGTAATGCTAATAAATGGCAACAAGAAATTCCAATTTAATTTGTCCTTGAATTAAACTGAGAATTAAAATCAAATTCTATTCTCATAGCAACTTGTAAATAGTTAATTAAGTTTAATTAACTTAATTATCTTAGGAATTTCGAGTTGGAAGTCTTTCTGAACTCATGTATATGTTCTCCCTAAGTTTTAGGGTTCCAGGATGAGTTTAATTGTGAGTTGTTATTTGATCACTTAGTTTACTGAGTTATGTTCAGTTAAATTAGTTCCAAATTATTTGTGGAACTAATAGAGAGTTAATGGTCAGTTGGTGCACTAGTGCATCCACAAGTGTCACTCTAGTTAATTGAATATTCCCTCATCAGAAACTCATTTATGTCGATTCTGAGAAAGATCCAGTTGAGAATAGAATGTAGGGACAAGGTACTATTAGTTGTAGCATTTATTGAGTTGTAAATATCATGCATGAAATCAAAGAAGGACCTATGTTTGGCTTGCACATTTTTGGAAGCATGAATTCCCTTTAAATATGGTCTATTCATCCTAGGAATTAAGCAAGAGATTAGGGGCTTGGAGAGTTGGTGAGTAGGCTAAGGATTTGGCTTGAGTTAGCTTGTGAGTAGAGAGGGTTGAGCATACTTGTGCAAAATTTTTCTAGTGAGAAAAAGATTTGTATCTTCACTCATATTTATGATATATGCAATACAAATAGCGCGGTTTTGAGAAGTGGCTGACCCTAGAAACATCTTGTGCTATGTGCCATTGATTTATCTTCTTCTTGTTCATATTGTTTTCATCAATCTATTGGCTTCTGCTGGTTGAAAGTAGAAGTAGATTCTTGTCTTGTGCTTTAGTACATTGCATGAGTTTGTGAATCTACATGATTTTCTACATGGTATCAGAGTTTAAGACAATATACTAGAGGATATTTAGAATTTTTGAGTTTTGGGTTACAGGTGAAATTCAAATTTGCAATATATACTTCAAGATCGACATATGGCGTTCTATAGTTTGCGGCTTGAGTATGACTTGGAAGGTAGGTCAAATTATATATCCTAGAGGGATAGAATGGAGGGTGTGCTATAGGATAATGGCTTGACTGAATTCATTGATCAAGACATTCCTAAGCCAGCAACATCGAATGCACCGAATTTGGCTTAATGGAAGAAGTGTGTGGCGAAGGTGAGGCGGATAATCCTTGAGGGATTTTGAGACCACATTGTCTCGAGTATCCATGGCAAGGAAACTTCATATGCTATGTGTAAATCATTGATGGACTTGTATCATAACAACAGTGACCAAAGGAAATTGGCACTGAATGAAAAAATTCAAAAAATCAAAATGGAGAAAGGCGAGAATATTCAAAAATACTTGACCAAGTTCAGTCAATGTCATGATGAACTTGGAAGTGTTGGAATCACAATTGCCAATGATGATATGGTGGACCTTGCTATTCTAGGACTTCCAAAGAGTTGGCATAGTTATCACGACTCTGTAAATGGTCGGGAGAAGCTACCGAATTGGGAACGACTTTTGTCAGATTTGATGCCAGAGGAGACCAGGAGGAACACTAGGGATGGCTCTTCATCAAAGACTGATGATGAAGAGAACTATGCCTTAGAGATTAAGGCGAAGAAGGGGAAAGGGAAAGATTCCCATTCCAAATCAGATTCTTATCATGGAGGTAAGAAGAAAGACATGAAGAAAGTTAAGTTCTTTCATTTTCATGAGTTGGGCCATTTTGGTACAAATTGTCCACTTAAGAAGTCCAAGAAGAAGTCCTCAAGAGGAGCGGCGGGTTAGGCTTTGGCCTCTCAATTTGAATTTTGCTTTTCCCTCATTGCATGCATGGTGTCATCAATGATGGGAAGTGTATGGTACTTAGACAGTGGAGCTTCATTCCACATGACTAGTGACAAAGAGTTATTTAGTGACCTGGAGGACAAAGATCTCTAGATACATATAGAGATGGGTGACAATGGGAAGTATATTGTTACTGGATTGGGCACAATTACTTTTCAGAGGGAGCAGTGGGGCTCCACTCAACTTGAAGAATGTTATGTATGTGCTTTGGCTGAAGAAGAACTTGGTTTCCATTTCCATGCTTGAGGATATAAGCTATGATGTGATCTTCTCGAAAGGAAAGGTGTTCCTTCGACACATATCCACAGGTCAAGTAAAGAAGATAGGGATTCGGATGAAGAATCTCTATAAGTCGGAGGTAGAGGAGTGTGCTGCTTTGAGCACAAAATCAGAAAGGGTGCACAACCGAAGCATTGTCAAGTGGTGGCACAGGCGATTGGGCCACTTGCATCATGGGGCTTTGAAGATATTGCAATAGATCTCTACTAGTCTTCCCAAAGGTACACTTGAGCAAGTTGATACATGCAAGGGGTGTAATTTGGGAAAATACACCAAGCCTTCCTTTTATGATAAAGACAATCGAGCAGAGGCTATTCTAGAGCGAGTCCATTCAGATGTGTGTGGACCATTCTTGATATCATCCATGACCAAACACAGGTATTATGTTATATTTGTTGATGAATTTTCTAAAAAATGTTGGATATTTTTCATGCAGAAAAAGGATCAAAATTTCACAAAGTTTTGTGAGTTTAAAGAATTGGTGGAGAAAGAGTTGGGAAATAACGTTAAAGTTCTATGGAGTGATAATGGTGGTGAGTATGTCTCAAACAAGTTTAAGAAATTATGTGCAGTGGAAGGGATTAAACAAGAGTTGACGACACCCCATAACCCTCAACAGAATGGGGTGGTCGAGAGGAAGAACAAAAGCATAATAGGGGCAGTGAGGGCGATGTTGCATGATCAGGGCCTACCACTACACTTATGGGCTGAGGAATGCAACACAATGGTTTATATTCAGAACCTTAGACCACATCAAATACTTGAGATGAAGACACCAGAGAAGGCTTATTCCGGTAAGAGGCCAAATGTTGGTCACTTCAAGATTTTTTGGTCATCGGTATATTGCCATGTGACCAAATATGGATGGAAGAAGCTTGAACTAACAACATAGTTGGGGATATTTGTGGGGTACACTAATAGACCTCAAAACTATCGGGTGTACTTGATGACTAATAGCATGACAGTGGTTCACAGGGGTGTCAGATTCGATGAGGAGAAGGCCATGTGAGTTTCCCTTGAGAGGGAGCTTGAGCTACATGTGGATGAGGAGCTTTTAGCTCTTAAGGTTGAGAAGCCTCAGATTGATGTGGAGAACCCACATGTAGAGGATTCGAGAGTGGAGACATCCAATCAGGTAGAGTCTTCCAGAGAGGGAAGAAAGCACACCATAGAGGCTAACAGATTGTTGGATGATGCACAGGAGAATGTGGGAGCACCCATTTCTCAACACAAGCAAAGGAGGTCACCTGAGAGGTACACTGGATACATGGATCTTATGGGAAAATGTGTTGTGACAAAGCCATCTTCCTTTAAGAAAGCAATGCAACAACCGATTTGGGTTGATGCCATGGTGGAGGAGTATGACTCCGTAGTTTGTAACAATGTTTGGGTTGTGGTCCCAAGACCGAAGGACAAGTCAGTGGTGAGCTCCCGTTGGATTTACAAGGTAAAGTAAGCTGTAGATGGTAGTGTGGAGAAGCATAAGGCTATATTTGTGGTTCATGGCTTTTCATAGGTAGAGGGGATTGACTATGATAAGACCTTTGCTCCTGTTGCAAGGTACTCATCGATATGATCTATATTAGCACTATCAGCACATATGGGTTGGAAGATACATTAGATGGATGTGAAGACAACCTTCCTTAATGGAATGATTGAGGAATAAGTGTACATAAAGCAACCTGAAAGTGAGACCTTTGACCGTGAGTCGCATGTGTACCAACTTAAGAGAGTGTTATATGGGCTGAAGCAACCACCCCATGCCTGGTACACCAAGATAGATAATGATCTCACGGTGTTGGGCTTCATGAAGAGTGAAGCAGATGCGAACCTGTACCACATAGTGGTGGAAGGTAAGTTGTTGATCATTGTAATTTATGTTGATGATCTCATACTGGCAAGTGATGATAAGATGAACAAGTCTTGCAAGGAGGACCTGTTAGTGTCAGTCTTTGTAGCCTTCCTCCAGTGATAAAATATGCTCTTACAAAGTGGTCTCAAAGTGTCAAGGTCAAATTTTGTCATTTCAGTGAGTCTTCAAGCAAAATTTGGTCACTAGGCATTAGGTCTAGGGTTGTCTTTCACTCCTTTCAAAATTGTCCAAATGGCAGTCCATGTCATCATTCAGCTAAGTGTATCATCAATTCAGAGGGTTGTCATCATCAATTCAAGTTCCATTGTGTCATTTCACACCTTGTTTATGCTTCAATTGCGCCTAGGTAAGGTCATTTCCCTCTCCTAGGGTTTTGAAGGCAATTTCTCTTGGACGGTCAAATCATTAGGAAAACTTGTATCCAGATGTTCATACACCTTCCCCTATCCTTAATATACCTTATAAAACACTTCCCATCACTGAGATCCCCCAAATTCCTCATTTTTGCACAAACCCTAGTTTCTTGCTACAACCTGGCAATTTTCTAGGCTAGGCCTGTGTTTTGCCCTTTTGGACCTCTTCCCCTCACTAAATCTCTGAGATTCCACTTTCCCCTGCTTCCTAACATCCCTCTCTACTTCCCAAAATTTCTCCAAGAATTTAGAAGCCCCTTATCCCCTTCATTTCACTTCATTTTGACAAAATCCCTTGTTTCACACATCGGGATAAGTTTCACTCAAAAGATGTTCCAGAGCAATCAAAGATGGATTTTGGAAAACTGAAAGAGGTTTTTGTCAAACACATGCCAAATACGAAACACCTCCCTTAAATTTTACACAGGTATCATGGTTTTAGAGAAATGTCAAAAATATCATTGCCTCAGGAGAATTGAATGCACCTCTGAAGTGACCTTGGGAAAATCAATATTTCTCCTAGAATGGTTGGCCAAATGAGTTTTTTGATGAGTCAAATGATAACTAGACACAAATATATTTCCAATGAGCTATCATGAGCTCAATTTGGAGCTGAGGAAGACATTCAAAAGTTGACTGCAATAGCACTCTGCCTTGAGGCAGCCTCATTTGGCACATTTTGACCAGTCTTGGGAGATTTGATTTTTGACAAGGAAAATGAACTCCAAATTGAAAAATTATGGTTGGGTTGGAAAGTAGACTCAAATAAATTTCCAACGAGCTATCCTACGCCTGATTTCAACATTGGGAAGGCCTCCAAACGCCTCTTAAAAAATGTGCTACGCGTTGGGTCTGTGCGCTACACATATAGGTGTCCGCTACGCACTGGGCCTCACTGGCCAGTGTAAAAAAACAAAGGCGCTACGCATACAGGTGTGCGCTACGCATTGGGTTAGGGCACTACACACTCATTCCAACATGAAATTTATGCGCCCAAATCGTGTCTAATCACCTCCAAAGCTGCAAGTAGGTGTTCTTTGACTGATTCAATCAATTTGATATTGTTTATAGTGTGTTTGAAGAGAGGAGTTGATGTGTTGGGTGTAGAAAAGTGAAACCCTATGCACATACCAAAATCATTCCTTAGGGTTTTTAAAGACATGTGGGTGGTTTAGTGAATATTTCTCATCCTCTATTGATGAAAACAAGCTCCATGCTCATTTGTAAACCCTAGTCAACATTTCAAAGGGCACACATTATATTTTGTTCATTTGTCAAGCAGTGACCATTTGTGCCAATTCATTGAAAACAGAGCATTATCATTATGGCTTAGTTTGTATGATGCTTTGGTAAACATAGAAGAAGTTTTGAGTATGCATTGAAGTTTCGCTCCACCACACCTATATCACTATACATATCACAAACATCTTGATACCAAATCCATGTCAGACACAGATTCAATTTATGAGCAGGAGACTTGGCTCAAGAGGGTCAACATTCACTTAGAGAAGTTGTTGTCAAAGGCTAATAGAGATAAATATATGCTCCGACACATGAAAACACACTATTGGGCTGGCATGCATGTTTGCAAAGCGAGAATGAAGATCCTCAAGAGGCGTTTGAGAAAAGTGCAAAAGCAACAAAAGGCCTGATTCGCTTCGAGTTTTGGCCGAAGCTTCGTTAGTTGAGCATGATACATGATAGAGGGCCTTCACTCCAAATTTGGAGAAAATTTTGTCGTTTCAAAATTTTTGGCTTGCGAAACAGGTTTTTGGGCTCTACGCGTAGCGCGCTACCCTAAAGATTGGGAGGTCCAAATGACAAATGGCTTGTAGTTTTGGATTTGTCATGAAGAAATACACATGTTCAGTCATTTTCGAAGCATTTCATTGAGATTTGGGTGGTCAAAATGTCCAAAAAAATCATGAAAACCACCTTGCTGCCACCTTTTCCAATAGCAGGAAGTACCTCTGGGCGAATTCAGTTTTGAGGGGGCAAATGAGCTCCAAATTTGAAAATTCCACTTGGGTTGGAAAGTAGACATCCAGGGCTTTCCAACGAGCTATCATGAACTCAATTTGGATGTCTAGGAGTGCCCCAAAAATAGGCTCAAATGTGCGCTACGCATAGGGATCAGGGGCGCTATGCATATAGTTTTTGGCCCAGTTTTTCACCTTCAGCTCAATAATTCGGCTAGTTTTCACCAATTTCACTCTTTGATGTAATTTTTGACCCAACATGATGTAATTTGATGTATGTAAGGTAAAATGGCACTTATCTACCTTCTTCTAGATGATTCATTCGCAAATTAGCAAGAATTTAATGTAATGAATCAGTTTCCTAGCATATAGGGGTTAGTTGTTTGACTACCTAGATTTCAGTTCCTTGTGTAGAATTGGTTGAAACTGCTCCTAGAAGGAGGAGCTCGACCCCTAGAGGTTAGGGAATGGTTTAGCTTGTTATATATTATGTAAATTTTCAGTCATTTGGAGGGGTTGGACTCTTGGGAATAGCTTGAGACTATATTGTACATATCTTATCTGCATTTTGGCAAAGGAAAGACCAGGGTTTTGCAACACTATTTGGGATTCATGTGGCTTTATGTGTTGATGTTGTGTTTCTCTCAATATTTGTAAGTTGTGTATGTGTAACATTTTCTTTACTTAATCTCTTGTAATTAAACAAATGAAGTGTTAAGGTAGAATCCATGAACTCGCTATGCTCTGCCTTTAAATTTGTTTAATTTTCTATGTTTTCTTCAGTTTAAGGAGAATCCTTGAGACTTCCTTTCTCTCCTTAGCTCCTCACCAGTCTGATCTACCCATCTCACTTGCTTTAAGGCATCAAAACAATCGCCTATCTTTCCCTAAGTAGACCTCTGCAAAAACTGTTCCTCATCCCCGCACCCAAAATTGCCTTTCCCTTGAATTCAACAAAACCTTTAAAAATCAATTTTAAACTCTTTGTACTTCATACCTAGCCTAAAATTAGTCATTAATTCGGTCATCTCGACCCTTTTTGATTATCTTTTGCCGAGTTTGACTCGGAGAGAGCCCTCTCCTATCCTCGTAGGGCTAGCTACGAGGCTGAGCATGGTTTGATGTGGCCTTGAGTCTCACCTTATTTCAGCCTAAGGTAGATTTGAGCGCTAACAGGACCTTGCAAGAGAGTTTAAGATGAAGGAAATGGGGCTCATGCATTATTTTATTGGCATGGAGGTATGGTAGGGAGATGGGGAGTTGTTTGTGTCTTAGGGAAAGTATGCCAACGAGATACTCAAGAAATTCTACATGGAGAACAACAAACCCATGGAGAATCCTCTAGCAAGTAACTGGAGGAAGGAGGATCCTACTTCAGGGGAAGTAATGGAAGCTACTATTTACAGGTAGCTTGTGGGTTCACTCATGTACTTGGTGAACACACGACCATATATGTGCTATGCAATTAACCATCTTAGTCAAGCGATGGTTAGGCCTACCAAGCTGCATTGGAAGGCGACAAAGAATGTGTTGAGATACCTCACAGGCACTTCTTAGTATGGATTATGGTACAAACGGACAAAGGGAGTGAAGCTTCTTGGTTTCACCGATGCAGATTGGGCAGGGAGTCCATCTGACCAGAAGAGCACATTAGGAGGCATCTTCAGTATTGGGTCAATGACAGTTTCTTGGTACAACAGGAAACAAAGATCATTTGCAAATAGTTCGGCATAGGTAGAGTACATGGCTACCAGTTAGGCAACATGTGAGGCCATCTAGATGAGGATGATCTTGATTGGTTTGTTTGGTCAACACATGGATTCAACTACGATTTACTGCAATAATTAGAGTTATATCAAACTCTCTAAAAATTGAGTTTTTCATGATCGGTCCAAGCATATTGATGTATGATATCATCATCTCAGAGATTATGTATTGAGGCAGATTATGTTGTTAGAGTACATTCCCACGAACGAGCAAGATGCTGACATTTTGACAAAGGCAGTGTCAAGATGTAAATTCGAGTTACACAGAGACAAGATTGGGGTAGCTGATAATCCCTTTCTTGTTGAGAGGGAGTGTTGAGAAATGGCAACAAGAAATTCCAGTTTAATTTGTCCTTTAATTAAACTGAGAATTAAAATGGAATTCTATTCTCATAACAACTTGCAAATAATTAATTAAGTTTAATTAACTTAATTAGCTTAGGAATTTCAAGTTGGAAGTATTTCTGAAGTCATGTATATGTTATCCCTACGTTTTAGGGGTCAAGGATGAGTTTAATTGTGAGTTGTAATTAGATGACTCAGTTTATTGAGTTATGTTCAGTTAACTTAGTTCCAAACTGTTTGTGGAACTAATAGAGAGCTAACAATCAATTAGTACACTAATTCATCCACAAGTGTCACTCTAGTTAACTAAATATTCCCTCATCAAAAACTCATGCATGTCAATTATGAGAAAGACCCAGTTGATACTAGAGTGTAGGGACAATGTACTATCAGTTGTATGATTTACTGAGGTTTAAATATCATGCATGCAATCAAAGAAGGACCTATGTTTGGATTACGCAGTTTTGGAAGCAAGAATTCCCTTTACAGGCTATTCATCCTAGGAATTAAGCAAGAGATTAGGGGCTTGGAGAGCTGGTGAATAGGTTAAGGATTTGGCTTGAGCTAGCTTGTGAGCTGAGGGACTTGAGCATACTTGTGTGAAATTGTTCTAGTGAGAACAAGATTTGTATCTTCACTCATATTTCTAATATATGCAATACAGATAGAGGGGTTTTGAGCAGTGGATTTCCCCATATACATCTTTTGTTATGTGCCATTGATTTATCTTCTTCTTGTTCATATTGTTTTCATCGATCTATTGGATTCCTCTGGTTGAAATTAGAAATAGATTATTTTCCTTTGCTTTAGCACATTGCATGAGCTTGTGAATCTATAGTATTTTCTACAAGTAATTGTGCAAGTTAAAGTGCAATGGAAGCACTTTGGGTCCGATAAATCTACATGGGAGATGGATGATAAGATACGAGCTATGTATCCTTGATTATTTTACGGTGGAGGCAAATAAGTTTTTGGTGTACATACATATTTATATATGGTTGTTGTTGTAAATACCGCAATGAGCTGTGTTATAAAGCTCCAATAAGCGGTACGATTGTCATGATGGTTTTTCTTTTGAGCAGGTTTTTCATTGTAAATACTGCATCGAGCTAAGTTATAAAGCTCCATGGGCAGTTTGTTTGGATTTCATCGGTATTAGTGGTTATAAGTGTCATATAACATTGAGGATGGTGTTCCCCTAAGGGGAGGGGTATATAATAGCATCAGGTTAAAATTTCATGTAATAAATTTAATAAATGAAAAATAAAATGAAGGCCATGTGACACTTATTCCAAGTTGAATGTTGGGAAAAACATTCTAGTGGGAATCACTTGTTGTTTATTATGTATAAGGAAATTGGCAAAGGCATTGATAAAGGATTTGGAAAGGTAAAATGACAATTATTGGCATTTATTTATGAAAATAAAGGAAAATAGGAGAAAAGGGAGATGGAAGGTCACAAGTTTGCACCAGGAGGAAATTGAAGGAAAATAGAGGAAAAATGAAGAAATTAGAGGCATCAATAATAAAAAGGCATCAAAGCATCAATTTTGGGCCTTTTTTTAGTTTGGATTTGGATTTAGTTGGAGAGAGGAGAAGAGCACCAAGAGGAGAAAGCAAGTAAAAGAACAAAGGAAGGCAAAGGAAAGAAAGGACAAGCAAAGGAAAGGACAAGCAAGGAAGGATTGGATCAAGTAGCTTTAACAAGATGACTTGCAGGTAATAGGTTGCATGTGTGATTTCCTAGATGAAGTGTGAATGCATGGTGCATGCATTTTTGAATTTGGTTCATTTGTTGTCATTGGCATGGATTTTTCCTGGTTGACAGTGGTTTCAGCCTTGCTTGCAAATTCTTGGATAGGCATGGTCTGATGGGATTCATTCTTGGTTGAGCTTTGGATTGTCGAAAGGTTTTGGATCCGGGTGAGGTGGTATCAGGAAAATCCCAAGGGTTGGGGGCAAAGATGGTTTTCTCTGAGAATCCTTCAACATGTGGGTGGAGAAAAGAAAATTCGTCAAGGGATGGTGAAGGAATTCTGAGGCATCCAAGCTTGGTTTGATTTTGTGATCTCGGGACCAGTTTATGTGAGACCTCAGTAGCGTGAGGGTGGAGGTGTTTTAACCTTTGGATTCCCTTGGTTGTTTATGTCTTGGTATATCCCATGAGATACCACATTCATGCTTGGAATATGGCACATGGGTGATTGGATGAAAGACATATTTGGTTCATCCCAATCTATGGTTAGGTGGTACGTGGAAGTCCCTGAGTTGGTTGGCTTTTGCATAATTTAATGAGAGTTATTTCTTTATGGAAATATATGAAGCATTTGTACTGGTTAATATGATGATTTTATGGCTATTATGTCATGGTTACTATGATGATTATTTTCTAGTTATAACCATGGATCTATTATATACTCTAGCTATGGATTGTTCGTGAATTGATATGTATTTGGTTGGTTGATGAATGCATGAGATAAAAAATGTTATTGTATATATTAAGAGAGGGCATTATACCTTTTGGTGAATCTTAGATAAGTTTCAGGCCCCTATGTTCAGACATGCATTCATGACCTGTAGATTTCATGTTCACTATATGTTTGACGAAATGACTATCATGGTTAGGCCTAGTTAGATCAATTTCTTGACTAAGTTTTATTTGAATGGATTAGTCTTGATGTTATATATCATTCCAGAAAGTCTCATTAATTTTTGGGTAATGGTTGGGAGTTAGGCCCAGAAAAGGTGGCACCGATTTCGGGGTTGCATGCTCAAAACGAGCAATCTTGGGCTGTAGTCGCTACCTTACAGGCTTATGCATGTGAATGGAGGCCTACAATTTCATGGAGGCCTTGTCATGCATGTGACTGGGGCCCCGGATCACTAAAAGGGAAAGTTAGCTCAGGGTTTGGGCACATGGAGTGGTTGTTTAGCTTCTGGGGGTCTTGTAGCTCATGAGGGAGGTCAATAAAATTTCAGTTTTTCGACTCCACTTCCTTAATGAAGATAGGAGTTCGAATAATGTCATAGTAGACCTCAACTCATGTTTACCATGGTAGGCCAATTAATGTGGGTAAATGTGGGAGGGGCGGTTATATTTACTAGTTTTCCCTTTCAATTTGTTAGCTCATGTTGGTCAATATTGGTCAAGCTTCTTACAACATGGCCTCTAAGAGTGTGTAATGACTCACTAAGAGAAAAATAACAAATTACCTTGTGATTTTCTTCTCTTTCCCAAATCTCTCTCTCTCTCTCTCTCTCTCTCCTTCTTGATGATGGACCTCAGGTGATGGTCTGAAATGTTGTGAAAAATAAAAATGAATGCACCATATCTAGGAATATTTGATATCAAATAATAAATTAGTCAATCCAAATTATACACAACATGACCATGATAATTCTTTGTCTAGAGACCAAGTGGAGAATAAAACCTCTAAATAGAGCCCAAATATTCATTCCAAAGTATACTACGAGGTAGTAAAATTCAACCATTAAATTTATTTTAACATTCTCCTTTAAGAGTATGAGGATTTATGTTATGGAGACTAGCAACATGCACTCTTGGGATATTTCATTAGTTGCACTCCTCTAAAGGCCATGATTTAATCTCAAATGATTTGAAGGAGCCTAACATTACTAAATCACCATGAGCTCCACTATAATGCCCTTAGGATGACCCCTATGTGTGTCTGATGTACATATCATGTTTAGGATGGTGGGCCAGGAACTATTTTTGGGTTGGTGAGCCCATGTAAATATGTGTTTTATGTTAATGTGCCTAGGTTTATATGTTTTGAGGCTAGACAATCTACTTTTACAAATATGGAATAACAAGCATATTAATAAAATACATTACTATTGTAGACCAAGTCAGACAAGAGAGTATTGGGTCATAAAAATCCACAAGTGTGAAAGGGGGTCTAAGGGATAAGTGATGAAGGGCTTATGCCTAGATAGCTAAGCTATTATTAAAATAATCATAAGTAAAAAGGTGCACATGTTTTATCTTAAGTCCAGAAAGTGACTTTGGAGAGTGACATTTGTCAAAGGAGGGACATGCACATAAAAATGAAGTGTGATAGATTCATTGCATCATCGATTACATCATGGTACTTGGGAAAAGGTGGCTGGACTCCTTAGAGGGGAGAATGGGGTGACTCTATGACATGATTTCCCCTTGGTAAAAATTCTAGATGGATTTGGGAGAAAGGGGATAGGTTTCCATGGCATGATATTAGAGAGGTATCGAGGAAAAAAATCTTGAGGGAAGCTCAAACACTTATAAGCCATAGGGCTCTAATATATCCATGATTGATCGAGTTGAAAATCCATAGAAGGTCAGTGACATAACTTGATGGACTGTGGGTGCAGAAAATGGGGCTCACTAACTTGGTCGTGCACTGAGAATACCACTTGGAAATATTAGTCTCTAGTACCCAGGTAGTCTAGAAATATAGATAAGGGCAAGGTTGAACCTCCTTGGTTGGTTCCATAAGAGATTAGGATAAGTACCACTTTCGGAACTTATACATATATTAAAGAGATGTATAAATTTCCACTCCCTTGAGGCATAAGTACCCTAAAAAATAGTATATTTTATTTTTATTCCACAAAAATCCTACATAAATTGTAGTATTGAGAATTTGGAAATTTTGTCAGTGCAATAATGTTTAGGTGGGAGTAGAACTCTACCACGGGTAGAAAAAAAAAAGTCTGGGTCTTTCTTTCACCCTTATTTGAGATCTGTGTCAACAAAACCCTTGTACCAAACTAATAATCTTGATACCATTCTATAGTAAGTATTTTTGGTGGACCTACTCACACCACTACCATGCATCTATCTCAAAATACCTAGGACGTAATGTTGATTGCATTGGTACCACTCTCTAGTAACCTTATTTTTGGACTAAAATTTCTACCACTGCTACATATGGTGTTTATTTCCGATTGGGATTTTCGATAATAAAAATAAAATAAACTAATTAGCATTGGAAATTACCAAGTAATTATCAAAATTCTGTTTTTTTTTTTTTTTTTTTCTCTCTTCGTTCCCCAATGTTCATCATATGTTAGACTACAAGTGATCATTCTAGATGTGAGATTCCCCTTCAACAATTTACAATAAATGCATTTACCAAACCACTAGGGACACAGTGTGGCTGATCATGAAACGTAAAAAAATTTCTCATCTTATGGGTGTATTTGGCCATTAGGTTCTTAACTAGGTCCATTAGGGGGAGTAAAAATGCCAACCAAAGCATATTATACCCATTAAGGTGCCTAATATGTATGTCAAAAGCTTAGCGTGCCACATGGGGGCGTAATTTCTACTCATAATCTAAACTTAAACAAGAACACAACAACTTACATATATAATCATAAACACAGAGATGCAATGGAAAAACACTTCATTTATTAATAAAAAAATATTGAACTATGCTTACAAATAGAATGGAAATAAGATAGCTCAAGCGATGGTAGCTTATCTCTGAGAAGAGATGTGGTAGATACATGCCTCTGAACTATGTTACAATGAGGCCCAAGGGCCTATTTATTATTGGAAAACATGAGAAAACCCTAAACAACCAAAACCTTAACCCCAGGAGATGTAACACCAAGAGTTTGTGGGCCCTGTTGGGGTTTGTTGGGCAACCAACTTCCTGGGGTCATAACTTGGTCATATTATCTCCGATTGGCGCGTACGATACCTTGTTGGAAAGGTCTCTCTGAGTACTACAAGTTTCACATAAGTCCTTGCCTATGGAAATGGCCCTATTGCAGACCCCAAAAAAACACCATTTAGGGGGTCAAAACTGCTCCGGAAGTTCAGGACCCGAAAAACTGCTAAAAATAGTAAATGTTGAAATGAACAAGGAAACAAATGAAACTGATTGGGGGGTCTAGGTGGAATAGGCAAGTGACCACCAATATCCTCCTGGATCAACTCATGTAAGGGGATTGCAATGGAGATGGGATGCAAGTGGTGTTGAAGTACAAAATGAGGATAATTATACAATAGTACTTTATAAGCCCTTCCAAACATCAATGAAAACAATGTGTAATTGTTAAAAATATCAAAATATATAAGAGGGAATTAATATAATCCTATTAGTGCTTAATTTCATGATCAAGAGGTATCTGATAAGGCATGATTGTAATATGAATAAAGCAAATCTAGCGGCCTATCACATCCCTAGGATGACCTCTGCATGTGATGTACATATTATGTTTAGGCTAGTGATTGAAGGACTAGTTTTTCTGATGTGCCATTGTGCATATACATTTTAGGTAGGTGCTAATGCATGTGTGCACCATTGCATTTTTTTTTTTTAATAAATAATATACTTACAACAGTTAACTTTATAGTGTTAAAACGTACATTTGATATTTGATTAGTTTTGGATTCAATGAAATGCTTTTATGGCTAAGGGGTTAGGTTTGTGCCTGTGGTAGACCTTATTATCGTGGGAGATCTATGGAATAGATTATTGTGGTGGAAGGACATGGAAAGTAGTTCAAAGATAAAGATTGAGAAATTCAATGGGAAAATTTTTGAGTTGTGGAAGCTCAAAATGGAAGATATATTAGTGGAAAAAAATCAATGGATCACTTTGGATTGAAGTACTACACCAATATCGACGTCGATAATCGATTGGACCAAATTGGATCATAAGGCAATGCGAACAATACAGTTGTGTCTCTTAGATTCATTATTAATAATTGTTTTAGCAGAGGCTATAGCGAAGGCATTGTGGAAAAAGTTAGGGACTTTGTATTAGTGTAAGTCCCTATGAATAAATTTTCCCTATGGAATAAGATATATAATATGAGGAGGAAAGATGGATAGTTGATGACAAAGTATCTAAATTCCTTCAATACTATAGCAAAATTAGCTATTATTTTTTAATATTAATATTTTAGATGCAAATATGTGTATTTATTTTTTGTGTACTTTACTAGAGTTGTGGCATAGTTTAGTTTTTTTCCATATGTATTAATGCAACTACTTTAAATTTCAATGAAATAGTCTCATCCTCATTATTGGAGGAGATGAGATGAAAAAACATGGAATGTCAAAACTTAGATGCCTTATTTGTAAGAGGATGCTCACAAAATAAAAAATAAGTCATTAAGTAGGAGATATAAATCTATAGGAAAATTCATAAAGGTATGTTGGATATTTGGAAAAGAAGGGAATTTCGAGAAAGACAATAGATCCAAAATTATCGAGAAAGGGAAGGCATCTGATAATACTCCCTATATATAAGCAAAAACATCCTCAAATAAAGGAGGGGATATGTATTGGGTTTCTTCAAGTACACATGCAGATCATGAGGCATAAATGGTCAACTCAAGTGCATCCTTTCATATGACTCCTTACAGGGAGTGGTTTTGAGGGTATGAAATATATGATGGCAGTGATGTTTTCCTAGGAGATGATTCAACAACTAGAATCATAGGACAAGAAAAATATAAGTTGAAGATCATGCATGGAAGGATTAGGGCCTTCTTGATATTCTGCACATCCAAAAATTACCTAGAAATTTGATTTCATGTAAGTAAGATGAGGAATGCAGGTGTAAAAACATTATTTGAAAATACCTATAGGTTGGTTTGAGGATGTGTGGTATTATTGAGAGGATTTAGAATTTGAACTATGTATAATATGTTGGGAAGAATTATTAGTGATGCGTGCAATAATTTCATTTTTCTTGTGAGTCTTTAGAGAAAATACTGTTGTGGCATCAAAGAATGGGATATATCGAAGATAATGGATTTCAACTACTACACTGTAATGGCAAGGTAGAAAGCATTTATAATTTCTTTTTGGATTTTGATTTTTCTGAACATTGTTTAAATGGGAAGTAGAATTAGGTAATATTATCCTTTGCTGCTAAAAGGGTAGAGGGAATATTACAGTTGGTGCACATTGATGTGTTTAGACTTGTGTTAGTTACATTATTAGGTAAATTTGTGTACTATGTCTCATTTGTAGATGAATTCTTAAGGAAAGCATGGATTCATTTCCTTAGGAAGAAATTTGAAGTCTTTGACAAATTAAAAGAGTTTAAGGTTCTTGTGGAAAATTAGACAAAGAAGAAAAGTAAAGTGCTAAGGATAGATAATGGCGAAGAATTCTACAAGAATGAATTCGAAGAATTTTGTAGGATGTGTAGTATAACAAGGTAGAAGACTAATCCATATACACCTCAACAAATGTAGTTGAAACAAGGGAGAATACGACATTAATGGAGAAAGAAAGGTACATGCTTAGTGGTGCTAGGTTAGGATGAAAATTCTAGGTAGAGGTAGTGGAAATTGCATGTTACCTACTAAATAAAACACCCTCATCAACATTGGATGACATGAATCCACATGAGGTATAGATTGGAAAGAAACCCTCTCTTAAACATCTTAGGGTATTTGATTGTGATGCTTATGTACACATTCCAAAGGAGAATAGGAGTAAGCTAGATAAGAAAGCTAAAAGTGTATCTTTGTTGGATATAAAGATAGTATGAAAGGTGACAAGCTTTAGAACGTAGAAACTACGAACGCTTTGTATAATTCATATGTGGTATTTAGAGAAATAAAATATGTTGTCAAACAAGCATCCTTGCCAAGGGAGGACGAACTAGAGAAGATAGTGTTTGACTCAAAGGATAATGAATCCAACTCTACATAAGAACATAAAATAGAAGAAGAACCACATACGTTGGTATTAAGGAGACTGGTTTGGGAAAGAAACCAACCAGAAAGGTATACTCTACCTAATTTCAATCCAAAATTTTATTTATTTATTGATAGGGTCATCATCAACAATATTCGACCCTATCAAAATTGCTGATGATGACCCTATCAATTCGAATGAAGTGAGCTTAGGGAAATTTTAATTGTGAATATAAAAGACGGTGAATAAGACTCTTACCTATTTGCAAAATGCTTGATGAAGATCTCTGCTTTGTCTTGATGTAGCTTCTCTATGCTTGAAAATACCAGCAACCAAAAACATAAGAAGGAATAAAGGCATATGTAACATAAAAATTCAAACAAGCTTAATCAAATGATTAAGGATATTAGAAATTGAAATTGCCTTAATGAATATCCAAAGAACTATAAGCCATTCATCATTTCAGTAAGACACTAGATTGGAAAAAATGATTCATTTGTATTAATTCAAGGATAAAGAAGAGCCTTACAACCTTTGCCTTGATGTCATGAGGTTCCTCCCAAATTCCTCCAGCCCTCTCCTTAGATGTAAGATTTCCAATCTGAATCCAATATCATAAGTCTATCTTCTCTGACCTCCTCAATCCCTCTACCCTCTAGTCAATTTATAGGCCAAGAGGAATAAGTTTCAGATCCAAAAGAGGAGGATGAGATCCCCTAATTGGGGGATTAGGGTTCCTTGAGGAAAGGGAATCAGGTCATGATTTGAGGGTTTTGGATGGAATAGATATGACTTGGGAGTTTTCAGTTGGGATATTTTCACCCAACAATGCTTCTAGATCTCACTTTTTTTTTTTCTTTTTTTTTTTTGATTCACCTGCGTGGTCTATAGTGGAAGATAGAGCGCAATTTTGCATTGTTCTTAGGGATAAGTACAAAAAATGCACATAAACTTCTAAGAAAAGTGCACATGTCATACTTAACAAGGTATACAAGCCATTTTCCCCAAAATTCTCATCTTCTTCAAGGGGGTTTTGATTGTTTGACCTCCAAGGGAGTTCAATGAAACATGTTCACAGATGGCGAAAGATCCATTTTATATCGATCAAGTGTCATGGTGACAAAATGATGCCTAACACTTTGTAACTCATCGAATGACATATTGTACACATCCATTACGGGATCATCATCAAGGGAAACAACACCCCCTTCCTCGCTCGGGGTTGGCTCTACTGCTGGAGGTGGTGGAGACTATGGGATGACCTATGGTGTGCTCGACATCATATCAACATCTTCATTCTGTGGCTCCTGTTTCATCTCCATGTATGTCACTTCAATCAATTGCTAAATCTGCCGAGTAAGCTCCCAATCTTGCATCTTTCACCTTCCTCTTCAAGCACTCGTTAGTTTTGTTCCTTCTCTTCAACCTATATCATTGACGTTTCCTTAGTCATTGCACCTTGACTTTGTTCTTCTTCTTTCTTCCACTTCTATTCTCATTCTTTCCTCCTCAACTCCTGTTCTCCCTTCATCTTCCGTTCTGTCTCCTACAACTTCAGTTCTGCTTCCTGCAACCTCTACTTTTCTCTCTTCCTTCACTCTACTCTATATATCCTTTGCTTCCTCTTTGATTCTACTTCCAAAGATAATTTCATGATAATAGGATCTGATTTCATCTTGCATCTGTGCTCTCCCTCTAGACTGTTGGGTGCATGTTATATTCTTTCGACGACTACCCCACATGCGGGGGGGTCATAGGGGGGTGGTAGGCCCCCCTGTACATTGCACCAGGCACAACAGGGGGGTCACATGGGGGGGGCATCGCCTCAGGAATTTTTTTTTGGATCCTATATTAGGTGGGTGGACCTACCTATGGTTTTGTACATGGATTTCACACATCGTTTTGCGCATGATGGTTTTCTGTCCATGGTATTTTGTAGATCCGGTCAAGGGAACTATGATTATGTTCTAATCCAAGGTTAATCAATTGGAGTTTATGGATGCTTCAACATGTATCTATATGTATTGTAACACTGAAAGGAATATAATTGTTAGAAAATTATATATTACGGAGCAATGGAACACATAAAATATTGCAGAAATATAAACACAGAAAACACATAAAATAGGAGAGACATAGATATATGTGGTTCACCCAGTTTGGGCTACGTCGACCCCGAACAGCCAGTCTTTCCTTTCTATTATCTAGCAAAATGAAGAGACACAACCTACAACAGATCCACTGTAATATCCTCTATTTTCTCTCACAGTCTCACCTCTCTACTTCTTGCTCGGAGAATACACATCTATTACACAGCCTCAATACAATGCCCTCATATGAAGAAAGGGGTTGCCTTCTAGGGCAAAAAACCTTAAACTAAACATAAGTTCTACCGTCAAATCATCCGCCTAATGAACGGCCTAGATTGTCTAGAAATTACTATACTTTTACAAGGCAATTTTACATTTGTTTTTAGCTTCAGGGGTGCTGCCCCCAAAACCCCCGTTGGGGGATCGCTGGCCCCTGGACCCCCTAGCCGGGGGGGATCGGCCCCCCCGGATCCCCGTGAGGGGGACAAGTCCCCCCTGCACCCACCCCATGTGGAGGGGTGTACAAACTTCTTGGGATATACATCTGGCTGAAACAAAGACCTCTGAACAATCATGCTCCATACTCAACAATCTCCCACTTGGAGAATGATTGTAGCAACTCCACCGTTGCTTCATTTGCTGGATAATGACTCCTCTTTGGACCTGGCTATTTCTCATCTTCATTGTCATCCTTGAAGACCAATTGAAACTGAGCATATTCTCAGTTTCTCGCTGGTTACAACTTTTGTTAGCATATCTGCAGGATTCTGGCTAGTGTGTATCTTTTCCAGCTTCAACTCTCCATCTTCCAACACTGATCGTATGAAATGGTACTTGAGCTGTATGTGTTTAGTCCTAGAATGAAATGCTAAGTTCTTTGCAAAATGAATGGCACTTTGGCTATCACTGTATAACGTGCCCATATCATGCTCCTTACCCAATTCACCCATAAACCTTTGTAACCAAATCATTTCTTTACTAGCCTCTGCAGCAGCAACATACTCTGCTTCTGTTGTTGAAAGTGCAACAACACTTTGGATTTTTGAAACACAACTGACAGCTCTCCCACCAACAGTAAATACATATCATGTAGTGCTCTCCTGTTATCTCTGTCCCCTGCCATATTTGCATCAACATATCCCTGTAGAGAAATGTTTGAACCACCAAAGCATAATGCTTGATTTGTGGTACCTTTCAAATATCTGAGAATCCATTTCACTGCCATCCAATGTTTCTTTCCTGGATTGTTCATGTACCTGCTTACAACTCCCACTGCATGTGCAATATCAGGCCTTGTGCAGACCATTGCATACATTAAGCTTCCAACTGCTGATGCATATGGAACTTTAGACATATAATCCATGTCTTCTTGGGTCTTTGGGCACATTTCCTTACTAAGTTTGAAATGGCTAGCAAAAGGTGTACTAACTGGTTTTGCATTGTGCATATTAAATATTTTCAACACCTTTTGTATGTACTCATTTTGAGACAATGTTAATTTGCGATTTTTCCTGCCTCTAGTGATTTTCATACTAAGGATTTGTTTTGCAGCTCCCAAATCCTTCATTGCAAATGAATTTGCCAATTTTCTTTCGAGCACATTTATTTCATACATGTTAGACCCTGCAACAAGCATGCCATCTACATACAATAACAATATAATATAGCTATCATAATTTTTCTTTTTCAGATAAACACAATGATCAGAGTGACATCTAGTATAACCTTGTTCAGACATAAACTTGTCAACTTTTAGATACCACTGCCTTGGAGCCTGTTTTAAGCCATACAAGCTCTTCTTCAACCTGCACACTAGTTTCTCCTTCCTTTTCACTCCATATCCTTGTGGTTGTTGCGTATATATCTCTTCCTCCATATCCCCATGGACAAAGGCTGTCTTTACATATAACTGTTCAAGATGCAAATCTTCAACTGCTACTAGACTTAAAATAGTTCTGATTGAAATCATTTTAACAACAGGAGAAAATATTTCATCAAAACCAATACCTTTCTTCTGTGCAAACCCCTTCACCACAAGTCTAGCTTTGTACCTATGTTTTCCTCCATCTTCTTCCTTCAACCTGTAAACCCATTTATTCTTCAATGTAGTTTTTCCTGCAGGCAACCTGACTAAATCCCAAGTTTGGTTGTGCATTAAGTAATCCATCTCTTCTTCCATGGCTACCTCTCACTTCTTCCTGCTTTCAACCTACATTGCTTCTTCATAACATTCGGGTTCACCGGAATCAATCAACAATAAATAATATAATGAAGGAGAGTGTTGTTTAGGGGGTCTACTTATCCTGGTAGATCTTCTAACACCACTTTCAGGTGTTTGGGGTGCCTATTGTAGTTGTGATGGTTGTTGTTGTTGTGGTTGTTGATTATTATTATTTTCAGGCGCCTTTACTTTTTCAATGATTTCATCAAGAACTGCATATTCCTTGTTTTCCTTTTCTTGTTTCTTTTCCTGCAACTGATTCTTATAGAAGACCTTTTCATTGAATATTACATCTCTGCTCCTAATGGTTTTGTGATTTTCATAATCATATAAGCCATAACAAAAATCATTAACACCATATCCAATAAAGGTACATTTCTTTGACTTTGCCTCAAGCTTTGTTCTATTTTCTTTATCAATATGGACAAAGGCCTCACAACCAAAAGGCTTTAAAATAGAGTATTTTAACTTTTTACCTGTCCATGCTTCCTCTGGAACACCACCATCCAAGGAACTTGAAGGCCCTCTGTTTATTAGATAAACAGTATTATCTACAACATCTTCCCAAAACTGTAAAGGCAATCCTGCATGCAATCTCATGCACCTTGCACGCTCCATGATTGTTCTGTTCATCCTTTCTGACACACCATTTTCTTGTGGTTTTCTTGGAATTGTCTTCTCTATGCGAATTCCATTCTCTAAACAGTACCTATCAAACTCTTTGCTGCAATATTCACCTCCATTGTCTGATCTAAGACACTTCAATTTCTTTCCTGTCTCAAT
>APFE031654321.1:0-10508 GCA_000404065.3 Pinus taeda
TGGTCGGGAATGGACAAATGGCAGGGACAAAATGCGAGGTGGAAGATCATGGGATCTTCCAGAAGCTTCCCCTCTGACACTTGCCTCGCTGTTTTCGACCAGGGATGAGTAAGAGATCATCATTCTCCAAGTGGAAGCAGGAACTATCAGAGAGAGGACACTAATCAAGATCCCAGAAGATGACTCACCTCTCTGTAATCATCTATATATGGATCCTCATCACAGAGATCCAGAGGCTGGAATTTTGTATCTTATAGAGAAGTGTTGTTGGTTTTCTGGTGTACATTCATAGTGTTGGGTGATCTAAGCTTTGCTTGAGGTGAAGAAGGGCTTCCTAGCTGGAGCATGATGCTGGGTTAGAACATATGGTTGTAATCTTCTTGCTACTTTTCATCCTAATAAAGCTATTCTAGTTTTCTTCCATATTCTTGTGTACTTGTTTATATATGCATTTATACGGTTAACACACATCTGGTCCTATGTTATTTATGAATATAGATCTTTGTTTCTTCGATAGTAGTATGTTGTTGTGATTTCACAGGTTCTCTTTGAAGCTGGGCAGATGAAGAAGAAGTGGCGAAGATCTATCGAGAAGGAGAGGAAATTAAGTGCAAGACTAAGGTCGGTCTTCTTGGTTCTCCTCTTGTCTATTTTCATAAAAGAAAACGAAAGTAGACTTTACTTGTTTGTTTCTAAGATAGCCACCCATCTTAGTGGGAATAGTAGTATCTGAGTGGACACTATTCCTGGTAACAGTAGTACCTTGGGGTTTGCAGTCATTAGTGGCAGATTCCTTCTCTATCGACAATGGGAAACCATCATTGTCCCATGATTGATAGATTCTTCCAGGTGTTCGACTTCAACTCATTCATTCGCACTTGTAGATTGTACTGGGTACATTGACTCTCATTATTATTATCGGCGAGTAGTCTCGCATTTGTTAATGGTATACATCAATGACCAGTAACCAAACAATTTCTCATGTGGTTGATCTCAGATCATTATTCCCATTGTGTAGAAAAGTACCACGGTGGTTGGTGAAGACCTTGGGTTGCATCAACATGTTTTGGTTCACTTGTCAGTTGCTCCTGTTACTACTAGTTGACACCATCCACTGTATATGTTGCAGTTCTTCACAACAACATCTTATATGCTGGCATCCGAGTTGCGATGTAGTATCATTTTATTCCATCATGTTCATTTGGTACTATTGGGATCAGTTTTTGACATCAGTGATCAGCTTCATCTTTTAGCTGCATTGATCATCTTCTTATATGTGATATTCATACATGTACTCTTTCGATCACGATCAGATGATCCATTATGTACTTTTAGTTCTTTATACTTGTATACATATTGGATCCGCTTGTACTTGATATGCAGACATGCTTTACTTTCTCTGAGCATTGGTATGCCTGCCTCAAACAACAGTTTATTTCTGATCTCTTTTTGGTAGGGTTCTTTCCATATACTTAATACATTTCAGCCATCATGTACACCTTCTGACCTCATATATTAGGGGGCATCTATTATAGCACCATTTACCGCCCTTGGTATTTGTGATGCTTGGTTTATGGCCTAGGGCAACCACTCCTTCCACACTTGGTCCAAATATTTTAAAAACAATTTTTTTATTCCCTATACGCTACTTTTCCCTGAGATAAAAGCATGTAAACGTGGATTATTCAATACCCAACCCACGTATATGTGTTAAAAAACTTTAAAAAATTAAATTTCCTTAATTGTGGGCGGAGTTCACGGGTATTACCTGTTGATTACCTCCTAGTGCCTGTGGCCCAACTATTTCCCAACTAGAAAACTAATTAGGAGAAGTATAACTAGACTTCTACAGGAAGGCCTTAAGGAGGAGAAGAGATAGAGTTATTATACTGAGATTGTCCCTGACTAAGTCTGAAGTATCCCTGTGCTTCATGCACTTCCCCAAGTTTTAGGAAACCCTTGTTTCCTTGATTATTGATATTCTCCCTCTTACTTGAGATATCATGGTATTGGTTATGGAAGGAGGTTGTTGAAGACTGGGACTGGATGGATCTGGAGGACGGTTCCGCTTGCAGCTACTCAGGTGAATTCTCTCCGTGTTAGTTATAGCTTTCTACAATAAAAAGAAGCACTACCTTGTTTCCAAGATTAACTGTGCTTATGCATTAGATATTGTTGTGATTCATATATGAATGTTATTTTGATGTATAGCTAATCATTTTCTTATATGATATAAAGTTAGCTTCATTAAAATTATTTATCTATATACTGCTATGTATGTTTGAATTGAATAATTTTCAGGTTTGGAGAACATCAAGAGTTGCAGAGTGTCTGAACCCTACGGGATCTACCCAAACGGAGGACATCCGGGTATGGTAGGTCTCGCATAGTTTTTTTATATAAGCATTGTGCCTGAGTTGTATGATTTTTTCTTACTGTAGTTTTCTCTTGCTCTATTGGGGTTCCATCCCAAAGGCATAGGGTACTTATTCCCGTAATAAAATTGGTGACTCTGCTAGGGATAACAATCTTGTTATTCCTAGTTTGAGTTGTTCAATGTCAATCAATATTATTTTGTTTGTTGTCACAGTATTATTTGGTCCAATAGATTCTCAGACCTTAAGTCTGATCTTTTTGATCTGGCTTTGTTTTTTATTTTTTATTGCAAAGCTTTGTATATGCACTTTACTCTGTTTATAGTAGCATACACACACTTGTTTCTGTGAAGAGAACCCATGTATATGTGAGTCTAATTTATGAGAAGCGCGTGTACATGCCTCTGTGCTTAAACACAGTCACGTATACCATTTTTTGCATTGTTTTTTCAAATCTCTCTGCCCATAAATATTTTTTGCTTGGTCTGTTTGGTCTCTGAGTGGTCAATTTATGTTTGAAGAATTTCATTATTCTGTGAGCTTACTGTTTTGAAGTCTCTTCCACTTTGAAAAGATTTGACCTAGGTTTTCTTTTCAGTGAGTTTATGATTTGTGTTTTGGCACACAAGACTTCGTACAGAGGTTCTTCATTGTTCTGGTCCTCTAAAATAGCAAATTGTTTTCAATCTTAGTGTCAAGCTCATTTATTGGTCTACTTGTTTTTCTTTCTCTCATTTTGTGGCCTTATAGCTTTTCTTGCTTTTTGGAAGTCCTTTTTTATGAATTTGAAAGTATTTCTTTCCTGACTTCTTGGTCATCTTGTCAAGCTCTTTGTTGCTGTTTGGGTCGTTTAGTACAAGTTGAAGCCTTTTTGTTCAAGTTTTCATTCGTTGTTGAATTTGTAACTTGCAAAAACTCCTTGTGCTCTTTTTTCGGTCTTTGAGTTTTAGTGGCATTTAGAGGGCTTTCAAAAGATTGTTTTGAATGTTTCTTGAAAAAGAAAAGATCTAAAAAAAAAACATTGTTTTTGTTTTCTTTTTCCAAGTTTGATTTTGGTTTCTTTTGATTTTTGAAAGTGAATTGTGATCTTTTGGGATTTTTCCTTCTTGTTTGGAGAGAATTTTGTATTCAAGATTTGTATTCTTTTCAACACTTAAGTTGGCTTATTAATAGTTATAAACAATTGCATTTGTTCTTTTTTAGATTAATTTAGGATCTTGCATCTTCATTACACCTTGCATTAGGGTAGTTTTGCATTATTAAAGCATCAATAGTCTTTTTAGATTTTGTATGTGTGAAGTGTGTTTTAAGAAAAGATTTTTTTTCTCTTTTTTTCTTTATAGAAGTTTCGTAGAAACCATGTAGAGATCCCTTTTCATCGAAGAACAAATGATTGCATTCATGTAGTTAGTTTTTCATTGATTTGTTTTGTCTCATACAAACACCATTGGTTTCATTTCCATCTATACCCCTGACTTAAAAGAACAAGAAGTAAAATCGAGCGCTTAATTAAAATAAACTAGAACTTTTGTATTGTCATCAGAATACACCAACAAGTTTAGGTTTATTAGGGCCTTGGATTAAGTGAGAGGATAGTTAACTCTCCAAGGTCACTCTAAATTACAAAATGTAGAAGTTTGATTAAAGAACAAAATCCAATAGCGATAGGGAGACTAGGAAAGCTCCGTGACTAGGAGTAAAGCATGAGGGTTAGTAAAGATAAGGACAAGAGATACCGCCTCTCTTACTTGTCGGATCCTACCTCACAACTTTTCTGCCCAGCTTTTGATACGAGTTGGTGACCATAGTTGTCTATCCTAGGAACCACACAGGTGGCTATGGAGGGGAATCCCATGGCACCTAAGGTTGATATTGTATCACATTCAACAGTACTTTTGGAGGGCACCCTTGCGAAGCTTGCATGCTTACACCGGAAAAGGTTGTTGTTTGGAGGTCAAGGTAACTACCTTTGATACATTTGCTAGTAGGCCTGGGGCGTAATTACCCCAGTCTATTTTTGGAAGGCCCTTATTATTAAATATCTTGTATTTTGGTGTCCAGTCCTAATCACCCGGAGCAGAAATACTTGGAAGTTGTTTGGTTGTTGATACCTTTAGGGACATTTCAGTGAGTGTTCTGTGCTCCTAGTAAGCCTAGCTTTCTAATTTTTGAGTCTTTAAGTAGATCTTTTAAATAATTCAAAGTGGCTAACCGACCATCTTGACGGACTCAGAGACTTCATGCACTTTCACCTACGAGTCCGGAGCCTTCTCCTAGAAGGCGTAGGAGTGATTCTGCCAGTGGTTTCCAACCAGTGGTAGTTGGTGCATCGGATATTGATCCTCCACTTGGGGGCATCAGTTCACAAGATAGACCTGGTACCAGTACAGAGTTAGAGAGGAACACACTAGTTCTTTCTTACGTACTTTCAGTCGGAAGATAGTATTGAAGTAGAAGAGCCTTCAGAGTTAGTTGTGGCTCTGAATTCTCCTCTCCATCCTGATCACCTAGATGTTTTGTTGTACGTTGAAACTCTGACTCACAGTCATTCGATCCCAAGTTTACATACATCTATGCCTTTGATGAGCACTACTAGAAGCATGGCATCCATGATGAGTGTTGTGAGCATGCAAACTCCCATATCTGTACAATGAGGAGGAACTATTTCCATCCCTTCTAATACTCCCAGCATAAATATATTTGGGTCCACTTCCATTCCGTCAATGAGTGGAAGTTCTCAAGCTACTACATCTAGTTTTGGATTCTTCCCTTTTGGAATGTCGTCTCAAGGTATTCCTTCAGTTCCTTTAAACATACTATCGACCACCTCTACATCCATGATGAGTGGATCGATTTATTTTCAAGGTTTTCCATTTGGAAGTGGTCATATACCACATTCCAAACTGATAGTGGGGTCAATGCCTTTTCCTTTTACAAGTCAGGGTACTAACCCCTTCAAGAGTTGGACAAACCCTGCAGTTAGTGGGATAGGATCTAGGAATCATTTTTTCAGCCAATAAGGGAATGTGTCATATTCTTTGATTAATTCATTTCAAATTTTTTCACCCTTTGCTAATGCATGGAAACCTTATTAGGGGCTCTCAGCTCCTTCCAATACTTCATTAGGGGGTAACTTCACTTGTTACGGAGGATTTTCGGCAGGACTTGGTCAAACTCTGAATTTTTCTGGACCACAAGGATTACCTTTTGGTTCAGTAGGCTCTACGAGTTAGTTCGGGCAACTTGGTGCCTTTCAAAACCCAAGTCATTATTTTCAAACCTTTGGGAACCCCGCCCATTCTTGATGGAATTCCCAAGGTCCTCCACAACTTCCTTTTCTGACCATGCTTAATTTGCCAGGCTTAACTAAATTGACGAATGATCTAATTAGGTACAATCTAGCTTGGCCTCCAGTCCCAACTAAACGTCCATCAGATATTCCAAAGTTTGAAGGGAAGAGTGGTGAAGACCCGGGAGATCATGTGACCACATTTCACTTATGGTGCTCATCCAACTCCTTGATAGATGATTCGATTAGGTTGAGGCTATTTCAGCACAGCTTAACTAGAAATGTGGCCAAATGGTATATAGAGTTTCCAGGGGGCACCTATACTTCTTTCATTGAATATTTTCTTAAACCATTTTCAGTTCCTTGTCCTCTATGAAGTCGGAACTGAGCTTCTGGCCAACTTTCATCAAGGCACGACAACTCACATTTTGGATCATATCCAGGAATGGAGAAGGAGAAAAAGGCTTATCAAAGCCAAAATTCCACCAGAGTTTCGTCTCGAATGGTTTCTCAAATCATTACAACCTGATATCTTAAAGGACGTTTCTCTTTCTGGTGTCTATTCGGAAGAGTAGGCTATTTTTCGAGCCCAGCAATTAGAACTAATACATTCTCAGTCTAGGACTCTTCAGAAAATCCTACCTGATGCTCCTAGATCTAAGGTTGATTTAGCCAAATCAAATCCAAGCCCTCATGCTAATGGTATAGTTGGATCAATTGATGCAAATACAGTGAACCTTTTGAACCAATTGCAACAGTTGTCTCTACAAACTGCTTCTCCTAACTAGGCAACACCATCTACACCTTCTTCTTCCCAAACTACCTCTATAAATGTCATCTAGCCCTCTAACCCCAAAGGAAACCAATAATCCGAAGGGAAGAGGAAGGGACAATGTAAGAATAAGAACTAGGAAGGGAAGGGCAATGCGAATAAGCCCAGCAACAGTGCTGGTGAGGGTAGAAAGGAGTCTAAGAAAAAGGTTAAATTTCCATGCAAGTTATGCAATGGAGATCATTTGACTCTCATATGCCCTAAGATTCAAGATGCTCAATGCGTGTTAGTGCACAAGGGTCCTCTATCTCCCAAGCTGTCCTGACTAGGCCTTTTCCCCAAGGGCAACAATTACTTGCTGGTGCGAACTCAAACGCTAGAACCTCCACAGGGGGCAAACAAGAAGGGGAAAATTCCTCAAATGTTTATATGATGAACTCTCAAGTCGACGTTGCTATACGAGCATGTGAATATGGTGAAATGGAAACATCTAAGGCTAAAACTGTTCCCGAAACCAAAGACTCACTTCATATTAAGTGACCCTCTGCTTAATCTATACCTCGGGTACCGAAAGCTTCTGCAAAGCACTCGGCTATTAACCCCAATGCTAGGGCAGCCCAGAACTACCCGATTGTAGAAGATATAGCGGGCCAATTTAGGACATTTTCGGTCTCTTAGTTTTCCCTAAAAACGTCGTTTAGGGCCTCAAAACAGCTCCGAAAGTTTAGGACCCGAAAAAATGAAAGAG
Organism: Pinus taeda; assembly: GCA_000404065.3. Taxonomy (NCBI): domain Eukaryota; kingdom Viridiplantae; phylum Streptophyta; class Pinopsida; order Pinales; family Pinaceae; genus Pinus; species Pinus taeda. The sequence continues at coordinate 7,185 of APFE031654321.1, forward strand.
GCAGTGTTGGGGTCAAAGTGGAATAGGCATGTGGCCACCAATATCCACCTGGATCATTCCTCAAGATCACTAGGAGCTCAAGCCAACTTCTATGGATTCCAAAAGAAGCTCTTTATGTGATGAAAGGAGAGAAGGACTACTCTACAGATACTATTATAACTGCAAAAGGGAGAAAGTCTGAATATAAAGCAAAACATGTAAACCCAAATTAACCAATTAAGCTAGATTTTGTAGAAAGCACTATGAAAACCATGAAAGGATTGCCATTACCTACTCAAGGAAGTAAACAACATCTAACTAAGCTATTTCTAGAAGTAAAGGAGCAAAAAACATCTTTTTGGATTTTTATTTATGTCAGGCAAGGAGTAACTCCAGACTTGGCAGGAAAAATTGATTCATTTATTTCATTAGGTAGCTATTGTTATATACATGAATGTGACTGATCAGTTCATCTTCTTGATGAATGTTCACATTCCAAATTCACCCAATCGCAGAGGATTAGGTGTCAACATTCCCCCCCTTAATCTGAAGGGATGTTGGTGAGTCCAAGCATCGTTCTGAATCTTTCAAGCTTTTCTCTTCAGAGCGCTTTGGTGAAGATGTCTACAATTTTCTCATTTGTGGAACAATGACGGAGATGGATTGTTTTTGCCTCAACATGATGTTGGATCAAAAGATATTTAGTATTGATGTGCTTTGTACGATCATGGAACTTTGGGTTCTTGGCCAACTTTATTGCAGAGGTGTTGTCAATCATGAGTGGAGTCGATTGTACTTGTTTTACTGCAAATCTTCAAGAATTTTCCTGAGCCACACAATTTCTTTCGTTGCTTCAGCTGCTGCCACGTATTCTGCTTCTGTTGTGGAATCTGCCGGAACTGATTGTTTGCGTGATCTCCAAGAGACAGCTCCTGATCCAAGACTCATAGCATATCCTGAAGTAGATACTCCAGTTTCTTTGTCTCCATCGAAGTCTGAATCAGAAGTATCCAATCAAGCTGAAGTCGTCTACCTGTGTATACTTGATTCCAAGGTCTTGAGTTCCCTTCAAGTACCTTAGAACTCTTTTTGCAGCAGACCAATGTCCCTCACAAGGCTTTTGCATAAACCTGGAGAGGATTCCAACAGCAAATGAAATGTCTGGTCTGGTAGTAGTGAGGGAGATGAGACTTCCTACAAGTTGTCTATACTTTGTTGCATCCTCAAATTCCTTTCCTTCAATAGATGTGAGCTTTAAGTTTTGTTCCATTGGAGTAGAAAGAGGATTGCACTATGTCATGCCAAATCTGTTTAACGAATATCCAATGTTTTTCTTTTGAGAAAGAAATATGGATTTTGGATGTTGCGTTACTTCAATGCCAAGATAGTAATGAACATAGCCCAAATCAGTCATTTCAAAACTTTTTCCCAATTCCTTCTTTATGGATGCAATATAGCTTTCATTGTTCCCTATCATTAAAAGATCATCTAAATATACCACAAGATATACAACTGTTTTGCCAACTTTCTTGACAAATAAGTTGCATCATCAAGATCAAAATGATTGAAGTTGAGCTTCAGAAGATGCTCAGTTAGTTTTTCATACCAGGCTCGTGGTGCTTGTTTGAGGCCATACAAGGACTTCACAAGTTTGCATACTTTATGTTCATGTCCTTTCACAGCAAATCCTTCAGGCTGGGACATAAAAACATTTTCTTTTAGATCTCCATTCAAGAAGGCAATTTTTACATCCATTTGATGGACTTTCCAACCGTTCTGAGATGCTAGTGCAAAGAGTGTCCGGATGGTGGCCCATTTTGCTATGGGAGCAAAAGTTTCCTCATAACCGACCCCTTCCTTCTGTGCAAAACCTTTTGCCACAAGCCTAGCTTTGTGCTTGTCAAGTGAGCCATCAGCTTTGTACTTGTTCTTGTAGACCCACTTGCAGCCAATGGGTTTGGTTCCAAATGGAGGATCAACCAGCTTCCAAGTGCCGTTCTTTATGAGGGCATCATACTCCTTTTGCATTGCTTCTTTCAATTCATCATGAGAAGCAGCTTCTTTAAAGGAAGTTGGTTCAAAATCTGTAGACAAGTTCAATTCACAATCATAAGAAACATCCATATCAACAGGTGAATTAGAGTCATCTACATCACCTCCATTTTGTCGGTTTGCATTTCTGGTTCCTGTTTTTCCAATTTCATCAGGATGAACACTTTCAAGTGTCTTTGTCAGCCACTTTGGGGGACCTTTCTGAGATGGTCCAAGCTACTCTGTTGATTGAGTTGGGAGTGAATCAAGATTGAGTCTCCCAATTCTATCAATTACATCACTTAAAGCATCATCCGTTGTTGGAGTTTCAGTCGGGGGAGAGTATTCTTCAGAAGAAGATTCCACATGTTGATCTAGTATAGGAATCCCCCCTTCAAGATGTGGAATCTGATTTTCAAATTCTTGAAATGATTTCATTTTTTGCGAATCTATCCAAGCGATCAAGTTGCCGCTCAACAACATTGTCAGATTTGGATGATTCAAGAAAAATTACATCTCTAGATATAACAAACTTTTTATTTTCTTCATCATAGAGGCGGTATGCTTTGGAGGTATTTGAATACCCCAAGAAAATACACTTACGACTTCTAGCACCAAGTTTGTTTCTATGTACCTTTGGTATCAAAGCATAACAGGTGGAACCAAAAATCCTGAGATGTTTGACCGAAGGAACATGTCCATACCACAATTCATAAGGAGTCTTGTTTCTTATAGCACTAGATGGACATCTATTCTTTATATATGCAGCACATAGAACAGCATCAGCCCAAAACATTATCTTTACATTTTTGAAAAAAAGCATGGATCGTACCATATTCAAAATTGTTCTGTTCATTCTTTCAGCTACACCATTCTGTTGGGGATTATAAGGTACAGTTGTTTGATGTTTAATCCCATGTTGGCGAAGATATTGTTCAAATTCATTTGATGTATATTCTTTCCATTATCAGTTGCGAATAGACCCAATAGGAGATTGTGCATCATTTTCAATCCATTTATGAAAATTCTTGAATGTTAGGAAAGCATCAGATTTGTTCTTCAATAAATAAACCCAACACATTCTGGTGTAGTCATCAATAAATGTCATGATATATTTATTTCCATCTGCAGAAGGAACAGGCATTGGACCACATAAATCTGATGAATAAGTTCAAGCTTCCTATGTGCTCTTGAATGTGAGTCATGGAAGGACTGTTTGCTATGCTTTCCTAGAATGCATGCATCACATTGCTTAAGTTTTCTAGGAATTGTAGGCAAACCAACAACACCATTTTTCTTCAATAAGCAGAGACT
>APFE031654327.1:1285-35051 GCA_000404065.3 Pinus taeda
TTTAATATTTTTATTACTATTAAAATCACATTAGTAAATGTGTGTGACATATACCAAAAGCATAATTTCCCACCATTTATATGCTCATAAACTTTCTTAGTTTTGAAAAACCTACTAATTCAAATTTACCATGACATAAATAGTCCCTGCACCAAAAAATGAGACCCTTAATGCCATTTTTGGAGCACATATTTGAATTATAATCTATCAACACTACAATGAAATAAACGAGAGCACATTATTCTAGGGATGATCTATCCACCATAAAAAGCTTTGAAACTCTGGGTATATCGAAGTGATACAAGGTGATATGTAGTTCAATATATGTCAATTCACAATCCAAGGATAACATTTCAAGGATACTTGCATCATAGTTGGTTAGTGTGTTGAAGGGAAAGGAGTTATGAGGTCACTATCAGGGTTTAGTTATGTAGAAAAAAATTTAGTAGCTGGAATCTAATTATACAGCACTTTCTAGTTATGGAAATAATTATGGAATTTCTGGAGGGAACTGTACTTCAACCATATTTATTTTAGATATGTAAAATTTCCAAGCTCATGTTTAAAATTCTGGACAATCCTTATAGATGCAGAGACTAAGTTACTCCTTTTCCCATTAAAAATCTCCTCTTCTCATTAAAAATCAAATATTTTACCATAACAGATCAGCTCGTTAATCAAATTATTGTAGTACTCAAGCCCCTTGGGATTGATAACACCCTTTACATTTGTAAGAACACATCCAATAACTTAAGTTCAACGAGAATTATATTGATAATATAACGCTAATATTGTCAATTGTACAAGGAGAAATATGTGTGTTATATCTAGTCTAATATACCCATTTATACCTATTTTTAATTAATTGCAGATTTTAGAATATTTTGGATACTTGATAGACATTGAAATTAACTATTTAACTTTGTTATGTTTGCAAATTTTCAAAAATATACCCAGAAGTAGATTATTTATTGTTAAAATAAGCTAATTACTCTAGCATTATGAGTTAGCTAAAATTAGAGAGTGAGTGTGGAGTCAAGTCTAGTTAATTCATAGTCAAATTTATAGTGTTTGCTTCCATATGAAGTTGTGTGGTTACATATCAAGTTAGTTCAGGTGAGTTGCTAGTTGGAAAAGGTTAAATACCATTAAGCGGGTCCATTGTAATTAATTAAGTTTTAGTGTGACCAATAAAAGACTCGCAACTCGTGACTTCTGTGTGTAATTTGTGTTTAATCTCCTTTACTTTTCCGACAAATTGGTATCAGAGCTAAAAAAAAATCACAAGATATGTGGTGCTTGCAGAGCTACTAAAAAAAGGCCAAGAGAAGAAGGGAAAAAAAAAATTAAATAAATTTACATTGCAAATTTGTTGAACTATTAAAAAGCACACAAATTTTGCACTTCATTAGTCTAAACAACACTCAAATATCGTTTAACTTCAATTCCCAAAAAAAACAGGTTACGTGCGTGAAGTCATTGATTCTGAGGTAAACAATCAAGTTACATGCATGAACTCATTGAGTCTACGGTGTGCACATCTCTTTTCCATGACGACAGGTCAAAAGGGGCACATCTCATGTATGTGACGGTAGGTCAAAAGGCTCCATAATAATTAAAAACATCATCATATTACAAGGAGCTCCATACATATTGAGAAAAAGGGTTTTATTGACACAATACGTGCATTTTATTGAAGAAGGCTTCAATCAAACAAAGGAAATTTATAAAATGTATTTTTAGTCCTTGCCTGCTACCACTAATATTAGTTTGAGCTAGTTACGAGCAGGTTAAGATGAATGTTTTTAAGCTGGCCATATATTTTTTATAATGAAATATGTTTCGTCATCTTATTTGGCTTCTTCCCAAAGCAAGGAGGCCAAAAGCATATCTCATATTGATCTGAAAATGGGGTACTTAAGCTTCTTGTCCAACTTACAAGAACCTCTCCCATTTCCAAAGCTTTAAATTTTCCAAAGTCTTAATGATTAACTAATGCAGAATTTAAAAATGCTTGAAAGTATGGGTGTATGCTTGTATTTGTTTTCAACTAATTAAGTCTTTCTTTAATTTCTATTGTTGTGCTGTAAATTAATGTGCTAAAACTAATAGATAAATGCATATAACAGTAAATAAAACAACAGTAAAAACAAACACATAAGACAGCAATTTAATTAGGAGTTCACCCACAACTCTTGGGCTACGTCTTTGTGAGCTCTAGTCAACTCAACTAGGCTCTCTGGGATTATGGTATAAGTCCTTTTTACAAGCTCTTTGGCTCAACTCCAGTTGTTCTACACACAAACAATGGGTTCAGACACCATTTTGTCCCTTACCTCTTGAAGTTCTAGTTCTTCGCTCTAGCTCCTGGGTTTTAGTTCTGGCTCTTGGCTCTCACTCTAGCTCTTTGGCTCTTGGTTCTGGCTCTTGGCTATGACTCTAGCTCTTTGGCTCTGGCTCTCAGCTCTTCACTCTTCACTTTGGCTTCTTTTTGCCTTCTATCAGGTTACAGCTCTCTCTCAGCTTTTCACTTGGGCTCCAAGTGACTCCCTTGGCTTCTTTTTTCTTTTGTGCTACCTCTTTGGCTTCTGCGGTATCTCCTTCACCTTGGCTTCCTGCCTTAGCTTCACTTTCAACAAGAAAAACCCTCAACAATCAACAACAACAACCAACAATCAATTCAGCAGCTTTCAACAACCTCAACCAACCCCACTGTCTTTGGCATTCATGGCTTTTAAGAGAAAACGGTGTTGTTGATTCATTTCCCTCTCAGGATCTTCATCTTCCTATTTTGGTTCACTAGAATCCCTTCTTTGAGCGTTAGCAATCATTGCTAAATGCCCTTTGGGATGAATGCCACCTATTTCATAATAGAAGGGAATTATTGGCGCTTGAAATCCTTAGAAATAGTCGTTCTCTATTTACACAGAGAATGCTGCAAAACACAGGAAAAAAATCCATAGAAAACATTGTTCCCAGACTTCAAATTTCTATAATCACATCCTAAAATCCTATCGGGTTCTATTAGGCAGTGGGTCCCCCGCGTAAGGATTTTGGGGCTCAAAGCCCACAAGTTTGGGTAAAGTATGGTAAAGGTGCCATGAAGTCCATGGAGTGTGAACTGTAATGGGTCGAGATAAAGGGTTGTCCACCGGAAAATAATGTAAAATAATAGAAAGCAAGTCGATATACCCATGGTCTATAGACCATGGGAAGGTATAAATAAAGCAAAGTGCTAAGTATAGAAGGCAATTTTTGGTAAGTTGTGACTAAGATTAGAAGTATATGGGTTTGTAGAAGTGAGAAGTGCTCTGAGTCTGTAAGTCCAAGTCATGGTTGGTAGTAGTTAGAGTAGGCTCTATAGCGGTGTGCAAAAAGGCCTGGTAGAGTCCATAACTGAGTGCGCAGACCCCTGCAGCTGAGTGCGCAGGGTGGAGCTGATTGTATTGAACAGGAGATTAATAAAGATAAGTGTTTCTGGATTTTTGTGCATTTAGTCGCAGATCTGTATGTTATGTTCTGAATTTATGCAAATCTGTAAGATTTTTGGTTGCGCGCGCTGGTTATAACTGTTGATAGCTTGATTAGAGACTTTAACGCTTAGATCTGATCTATAATAAACTCATTAATAATAAGAATTTAAGAAGCACCTTGTCGTGGATCTACGCGGAAGCCTGACAACAGCGTAGGGTAGCACGAGGGTGCAGATTAGTTCGCGACCCCTCCAGACCTCATTAAGACATCCCAAGGGTGCAAAAACCTAGTTCCAGCACCCTCCCCTACTATCTCGGGTGAGACTTCAGTCCACGCTCCATGGACTATTGCAAAAAGGGCCGGTAGTGTAGGATTTGTTTGGCTAAAACACTTCCGAACTTGGGTCAAGCCCCAACAAGCCAACAAATGGTTTCGTTGTCGACACTGGGATCTACCTAAGGGATGTCTGATGTTGGAATACTAGAACCCTATGAAGAAAGAGATTGAAGATTGGTTGGATTAGAAGCTGCATAAGTTCGTGGTACAGGAAAACAAAAACCCACAAATATCTGAGAAAAGGTGGTTGGATCGCTACATATATACGAAGATCCATGAGATCTTCTTCGCAACCTTCTCGTTAGAGTTGTATGAGTGGATTTCAAGGCTCGCTGAAAATCTGGAAAGGTGCAAACTTGATCAACTGATAGTGTGGACTCCAGAGTTGGTGAGCAGGTTGGAGGTATTTGAAGATAAAATTGCACGGGCGGTAGATCATTAGCTTGATCGAGTAATAGGGAGGGTTTATCACTAAGTTCGTGATAGACACAACCGTGAGTTACAATGTACCAGAAAGACATTTTCTCAAGGGACCAAGAGGTAAGTACATCAAATCGTTGAAGACCTAGATTAAAATGTTGTTATGTGAGAAACGGGTTATGCGAATCCATTGATGTCTCGGGTAACACGAAGCGGAAGAGGCTACCAAGGGATCGAAGGATTAGAGAACAGTCCCCTGATTTCACTTTTGCGAGAAAACAAGGAGGAGCTCAATAGGTTCTCTCTGAGAAGCGCGGTCTGGTTGATCAAGTAGTGCATTCCACTATTACCACCTCCATCCATGCCATCACCCACTTCACCTACATGAACCCCATCTTCACCTACCCCACCTCCACCACCTCCAAGGGGTGGAATGGTGAATGGGATCAAGTTGCCCATATTTAGAGGCATAGGAAATAAGGAACCAGATCAATTTTGGTTCATGGTAAAGGGAGTATGAGAAACCCAAGGCGTTACGGATGATAACATTAAAAGGGCTACTTTCGTGAGCATGGTGTAGGATCGTGCATTGACGTGGTATATAAAGCACTCTAGCAATCATCCAAATGCCACAATAATGGAGATCCAGGATGCATTGAACAAAGAATTTAGCTGGCCAAAATCAGAAATGCAGGAAATCATCGAGTTCAAGGAGATTGCGATGTTGCCAGGTGAAACCCCTTGCGATCTGGATCAGAGATTGAAAAGTACGATCCGTGAGGCGAACATGACGCTGATGGATGCGCAGCACCGCGTGTGGTTTGTGGCATCTTTGACATCACATTTGAGGATGACTCTATCACAGTCAAACATCTCGACCTAGGCTAAAGAATTAAAGATAGCGATGAGATTGCATGAAACTCCAATATAGGATCCTGGGTTGGGAGTTCAACAAATCCATGTGCAACTACAAAACCTATGCTTGGAAATGCAAAGTTTGGAACAAGATAAGGCACCCCAGCCAAAAGCGTGTGAAGAGGTGTGGTGCATAAGATGTAAAGGCCAGGCCCATGATAAGGATCATTGTCTAATATTTGTGAACTATTGGGCAGGGGGGACCAATGCTGTTGAGACCATAGGCATAGGTGGGGCAAAGCGCAACACCCGCACTTTGGTGTGTGATCTGTTAGGTGGGAGCAAAGCACACAACAAACAACTGTCATCTATTGCAAAAGCTTACACAGCCCCCCAGTAGCTATTTTGCAATTTTTGTAGATCAGTGGGCCATGACAAATGAAACTGCCGAAGTTATGAGTTGTTGATGGATCAGACACCTGCTTACAGGATGTAGACTGAGGCGCAAGGTCGGGATCCAGTGGCAACAATAGTGTGCGATGGATTCCAGGGACGTGGACGGGGACGAGGGGGAATGGGACCCAGGCGAGGGCTTGGACAGTTAATCTGCTACAATTATGAGGACCTAGGAACTACGCGCATGACTGTATGAACCCGACCAAAAAATGTTGCCCATACTATTACCAATTTGATCATGACGTGGTAGAATTCCCCACACTAATCGCACAGATGCACAAAAAAGGGGTGCTTCAGTCTACTCCCACACATAAATCCAAATGATAAAGGTTGAACCACGTGAAGAGGACCCTAACGTGAACATGGTGCTCAGAAGCAGTGCAACCACAGGAGAGGATAAGGGGAAGTAACATAAGGAGGATACATGGGTCTGCAAAGCCCCTACAAGGCAACCCGAGTTTTATTTGGAATGTGCGAAGGAGACATTTATGGAAGCTAAGAAGAGCTTCGCAGAGGCCTCTACTTCAGGTAGTAAGGATCAAACTGAGCCAGAAATGGATCCTTCTATGCTAACTACCTTTTTAGAGATATGCATGAAGCTACTACGGGACAATAAAGTATTTAAAGGATTGCAAGAGCTGATAACTAGATGCGCAGGGCCGGGTGAACAGCGCATGGTCTAGAAACTAGGCAAGCATGCGTTATGCACCGGACAAGAAATGCACAGATTGGTGACTATGAGATGGATTAGGTCGTTCTGGACTTGGGGTCGGATGTGAATGTGCTACCTAAACAGACTTAGGAATCCATGGGTAGGCCCACACTACAATGGTATCCTATTCAATTACAAATGGCGAACCAACAAAAGATCTTGCCCATGGGGAGATTGAAAGGGGTCACAGTGGACATCGAAGGTGCGAGCACACAAATAGATTTTGAAGTAATAGAAATTGTGGATGACAATAACCCTTACCCCGCCTTGTTAGGAATATACTAGGCCATGGACATAAATGGAGTCATCAACCTAAAGAGACGAAAAATGATATTCTAGAAAAAGTCCCTCCATGTGATAGTCCCACTATATCTAACCAAAGGAGCACAATAAACCAAAACTGTGCGCGACAAAGACAATGACAATGAACTGGACTACATTTACTAGATAACAACGTAAGACCAGGATCAGGTGAATCCCACGACAGACAAAAGAATCTCATGGGAGCGTGATAGTTCCTGCACATTGGATTCTGATGAAGAAATAGAGTGATGGCAGAATTGATTGCATGATGTAACAACGCTGAATTGCAATCTGATAGTTAGATCACTACATCATGTAACAACTAAAGCAAGGGAACTACCAATAGATGCAGATGCAACAAACATGGAGGAATTTGTAGACCACTGTGAAAAGGAAATACTGGAACAAAAGCAGCAGGGTGTGCAAACAGGGGCGCTGTGTGCAATAGCTGCATAAGGATGGAGGACACATCAAAATACTAGCAGGAACTGGATAGAAGGCAAGCATGTGTACAGTCTGGACGACCAAGTGGTTTAAGCATCCACTGAGGGCGAGGGATGCAGATGTCTGTTGTGCAATTGCCTCCCCTACTAAGAATCAAAAATAAGAATCCTCCACAACAACAAGGAAAGCGACGCTTTCTTCCAGCCATTTGCAACAAAGCAATCGGAAAAATAGGCGAGATCATGAACATAATTCACCCAATAAAACAAGCTAATGGGAATTTGCGTGTACCAAGGGTTTGATGGGCCTATAGGATCATAAGAAAGAAGAGGAGTGTGAAGGTGATCCTATCAATAATGAGACAAGCTGAAATCAGGAGGATAGAGGAAACTCCCCAGACCGCAGTTCCCGCACTTCGAACAAAATGTGAGGACTAGGGTAAACATATTCGGCAGTTACAGGAAGCCATTCAGTGTGAGAGCTTGAAACTTTGCGAACTCAATGAAGAATGGGCATGACTAAAGAGGAAAAGTGTGATATTGGGTGAAGAAATCCGTAAACTTGGCACCAGAATCACACAAGTAGGCCATGCGGTACTAATATTGTAGCAAGCTAAGATCCTGCTATTGTGGCTACAACCACACCTTACTAAACAAGGGAGTGTAGAATGCGATGCATTACTGGATCCTAAGGTACTCGAAAGGTGCCCACAGCCCGGACTAGCAGGGAAGTGACAATGTTGCACCTTCAGTGTGACCACCTGACTATTTGTGGAAAGCACAGTCTCAGCGTTCCAAGCAGTTGAAAGAAGGCGCGGGACTATAAACAAGTCTATAGGAGAGCTGCATGTAAAGATGGTTCCGTGCAGAGCCAGTCGGGCATTAGGATCGCGATCACGCATAAGAGGCTATGCTGCCGCATGAGACGGCTAGGAGGTGACCATTAACATCACTATTCATGATAAGAAGCCTGATTTATAGTAGAGAGGAGCAGACGATTGGCCATTAAGACAGGAGTTTTGAGTTACATACAGGAAGATCTGTCGCCAAGAAGACATTAACAACTCAAAAGTGGAGGGAAGGGTCGAATTCAAATTCACACAGTTTTATAAAAACCCTTGGGGTAGCCCCACAACAGCACTTGGATATTGGAGATTCGAGTCAGCATATAATAGAAAACACCCAGCCACCTAGCCACCCATGAGTTCGCGGAAGAGCCATATCAGACCTAGGACGAACCAGGAGAGGCGGTTGCTACCCCAGAGGTTCCAAAGTCCCCACGCACGAAGCGACCCTGGAAAGACAAGCAGACTATGGGGCTAGTCTAGGTATCCCCGCGACTGAGTAAATTGTCAATAACAAAGAAAGGCAAAGGAATCGCCATTGAAATCGAGGAGGAAGAGGAATATTTACAAGCCTTGATCGCTCAGATTGAAGCACAACATAAGGGAGTGGAAAATGTTTTCCAAGTACCATTGCTACCACCTTATATCTCTCCGTGGAAAAGGACAACCAAGATACCGAAGGACCTGGAGGCCATGAAGAGTACACTACAGACCCTGCTTCTTTTGGATGAAATAAGGTTTGATGGTCTGCCACTGGGTCAAGTACCAAATATCAAGTTTGAAGATTGGGATCTTGAGGACAATGAGAATTTCCCCCAATTGGCCGAGGAGAAATTACTGCAGTGGAAGTGGTTATGGGGTGTGGCGAAGGTAGGATTACTCAATCTGAGGTGGATACCCCACTATCACCGCGTGTTCATCACAATTTTTGTTATATGATAGTTACTATGCCTAGTACACGATGGGTATCTCTAGCTCGAGGAACCAACTCCCATCAAGGCCAGTTTAATAACCAAATTTCCTAGCTGCCTACTAAAGGAAACAATCCTATAGACATAACCGGAATGAGTAGTGACATGGGCCTCACCGAAGCCATGAAGGTTAAGTATAAGCTGGAAAAGCGAAAGCACGGATATATAATAGCAAGTATCAAAGACCAAGGGGTCTGTGTCACCACCCAGTTACTGGCTGGTAAACTCATGAGGAAATGTTATGCAGACGAGGTGCTAGCCTCTATCATTTTGCTCGCGGAGCAACACATAGAAGGAGTTCAGTTCAACTGGGCGTAGTTTCTCTATGATGAATTTTTTATGAATTGTCGAGAAGCCTAGGAGAAAGGTAAGACTTTCCATTATGCATGGTTGCTCGTAACAATCCTATTGGTTGCAGGAGAGCTACTAAAGGGCAGCCAATTTCCCAACGTTGAGAAGAACCTACCTGAAGCTGTGTAGTATAACTCGCTCTGAGCTACAAAAGATGTTGCGAGGACTTGTGACATCAAGGTGTTTTGGATATTCATGGAGGCGAGTATCTGGACATGGATCAACCGCAAACCGTAGTTATCCCCGACAATATACAACCAGTTGCAAAATGTAGCCAAGTTTAAGGTAGATATGCATAATCTGTATATTCGAGCACGAAAGGATCCCACTCAAACATGGGTAAAGCTTCCATTCATTGCAACGGATGATGTGATTTTCGAGGCATTGGAGGGATGGCCTCCAGAGTGGCGCACTCCAGACATGGCCGAATTAGAAAATATTGTAGCTCAGCAGTGAAAGAAGGAAATCAAGCTACACATCACAAAGTTGGCGGAAAGAAGGCACTAGGAACAGAAAATGTCCATGCAACAAGAGGCACTCGAGGCAGTAGCAGAGACCATCACTATGCCTGCCGAAGAGATTGAGGAGGAAACGTACATGGACTAGGACATACAAGAGGAAGTGGAGACAAAGGAACACATGGACCTGACCATAGCATCAGCTCAACTTAAGAGACCGCACGTTCAGAAACAACCACTTACATGCAAGAAGATGAAGACAGCAAGGACTTTGGAGGGAGATCTTCTTGCCAGCAGTGTACAATGCATGATATAACTAAGAGTGCTCTAGAGGAATTGATGACAGAGTAGAAAATTGTGTTGGGGGTGCTCAGAGTGTAGTTGTAGGCATTACAAGTATGAACCCTAGGAGGGATGATTCTGACCCTCGCGGAAGGTATACCTGCAGCAGAGCAGCTGGTGCGCACTTCCACAATGAACACTTTAGTATTACCAGTCAACGACGTCTTAATAGAGGCCGAAGTTGACATGCAAGGTTGCATGTTGAATTTGGCCACCCTTCTATGAGAAACCCTATACCAGCTGTAGGATGGGGTGATCGCTAAGCTCCGTGGTAGGGAAGGTCACGCCCTCCAGGTGTTAATGCAGTATAAAGGAAATCTGGGGCAGATCAGTCTACAACGCGATGACTTGGTTGCACACAACCTACGATTGGAACAGGCCATGGAGGTGGTCTGTAGCAGTGTCCTAGAACTAGTTGTCCCAGTAGAACTCCCCACACCATCAAGATTCATCACATGGTGGCAGGATTGTGTAGGGCCCAAGAGGAGGCCACAAAAGCTCAATAGGAGCTGAACATGCAGATCATGGAGCTAAGGGTGAAGGCCCAACCTCCTACACCCCTGGAAGTTAGAGAGTAGCACTACCATGCAATTCAAGCAGGATTCTAAGTAATCGAGCACGTTGTACAAGACTGCATGGGGTTGTTGGATCAATCTCTTCTTGCACTTAAATCACTACAAGAATACCCAATGCTACAGTAGGTAGTAACAGAAGCATGGGAGTTGCAACAATCTTATGACAATGTCTAGGGAACTGCGCAAATGGTCACCACCACCTAGCGATTGGCCAAGATGAGAGAGGCCCAGGCTTTGAAGGAGCCGGTGGATGCCACATGATAGCGAAAAGTTGGGCTCAAAGCATGCCTCCAGCCTTAGCTTGAGGAAGCATTCACAATCATCACTACGATCGAGGGGAAGTTGACCCAGCTGCAAGACATATATGTGATAAGGCAAGAAGGTGCCTTTGGAAATGCATCAGAACGTCGAGCACAATTGATACAGTGGACAACAGAAGAATGTGTGGCAGATGTTAATGCAATGCAAAGGTTGTTCGAGGAACTCAGGGCAAAGATCATCGGGCCAGCTGAGTGACTTGGGATGAGTCATGATGATTGTGTTGGGGGCCTATTGGGCAGCATGTCCCCTATGTAAGGATTTTGGGCTCAAAGCCCACAAGTTTGTGTAAAAGTATGGTAAAGGTGCCGCAAAGTGTGTCAAGCGCGAATTATATTGGGTCGAGTCAAAGGGTTGTCCACCTGTGAGTCACTGTCGCAAGTCACAATTGGCCTGTTCCAAGGTTTTCCCTTCATATTTTTAAAATACATTAAAACAAGGAAATAACGTAAAAATGGCTCCCTCTGGACTTGAAACAATATATTTTTCCATTGATGAACCCTTTCGGGTCTGGTTTATTGCATCGCGCATATATACATAACATATGGCCACTCCCCTGTAATGCTTCGATTACGATCTGCCAATTTTGGCGATCGCCCCATCGCATCGCCCAAGGTCCTGCCTTTGCCTTGCGGTATCGCCGATTGCAATCCACCGATATCGGCAATTTTGGTATCACATCGGCCCAGTCCTATCGTGCATCTGCCTTCGATACCCTCTCGCAGTAACCTCTAATTGCGATTACCAATCAGATCTAGACCGTTGATCGGCCAGATCCAACAGCCCCTGTGCAGACACTGTTCAAGCCTCCAATTGCCTCATTTTCATTGTTTTCTCATGTTTTAAGGTTCTGATAGTGTAATCTAATATATTTAAGACTTCCCCTTTTTCGATGGTTTTGACCTTTTAGGAGATTGATGAAGACTTAGAGGGTTTTAGAACCCATTATCAATGGATTTTACCTCTTTTTCCTTTGAAAAAGGGCAGCTTCATTTTATGATAGCTTCTGCATCTGAAGTCCGTTTTCACCCATTCAGGTTGCGGTGGATTTAGAATGAAGAGATCTCTGCAATGAGACTATTTCTGGCAGCATCCAGAGACCTTCATTTTCCTCTAATTTACAAAGGATTTGTGCCATTTGGCACCTTTTACCTCTTCTATGAAGTCTTTTAGACTTAGAGGTTTATCCGGAATCCATTTTTGGATTACGCCTTCCCACTAAAGAAATTTTGGTTTCCAAAAGAATAATATATTGATCTAAATAGTAAATGAGAGTGACTCACCCTCTTATTTCATCCTCCCTACACTTTCCTTTGCATAGTGCCTCTGAACCAAGGTTTATGACCACTTCCCTTCTTAGATGGGTTGGTCTTCTTAGGAGGAACTATCTTCCTCCTTGCCTTCCTATAGAACTTCTGCTGAACTAGTCATAAAAGGTAGCTTTGAGCTTCTTTGCCTTGATCATTGATTCAAGGTGGCTCAAACAAATGTGAAGTACATCTACTCCACAAAACTTTCATTTGTACCTATTTGACAAGCTACCAACAACAATTGTTACCAACAACAGGCATATAGACAACAACAGGATGGACTAAACTCCTGCTTCAACAAAAGAAACAGATTTTTACATTTTGTGAACACCTCCCTGTCTTACATCTGCATACAAATTATGGACTAGATAACAAGCCCACAAAACATGCCTTTAAATGAATGACCCTTCAAGTCAAGCATGTAGAAAAAGACCATTAGGAATCTTTTTCAAAAGATGAAACACTTTGTCATTTTCTCCATTTGGAGACCAAGTTAACTTATTCCAAGTCAACATGGCATCACATGCATGTCAAAGCAATCAACCCTGCAAGTTAATTACACATACATGTTCAAAAACAAGGCAATCATCAACATCCCTGTGTTCATGCATCTCAAGCTCATGCATGCATTTCACCTTTCAACTTTCGCTTAAGCACACTGTACTTTCGAAGCTGTAATGAAATATAATGTAGATGCATCAATAGTCATGCAATCTCAATCGGATAAGAACTCTAACCGTTCCTTACCAATCCCTTTCAAAGGTACTACCTTTGTCTACACATCAGCATCATCATGTGAATCATTTCGAGACACATCATTCATGGAATCTTCACTTCCATTTCTGCCATCTTCTCTTTCCACTTTCTTCAGATTTTGTGGAAACATTGTTGTATTCAAAGTCCAACATTTTGCAGCAAGATTTCCTTGCTTATGGCAGTAAGTGCACTACATGTGCATCCTCTTGACAATATGATTTTCCTTGTCCAATGGACCTTTGGCTTCTTGCTTCTTTTCCTTCTTTGGCTTCCTGTATGTCGCCATTCTCTTCCAACATCTAGAAACATCATGGTTATCCAAACCACAAAAGAAACAAGCAATTATTTTCCCATACATGTGTGGAAATTTATCATGCTTTGCACAATCAAAAGGAATGTGTTTAGACCCAGATTTATACCTTTCTCTTTCACCTTTATTTCCTTCATGTGGAGGTGAAGCAAATGAAGAAGTGCCTCCCTTTGGAACACCATCAATCTCTTCAAGGCTATTGGAGTATCCCCAACTCTCTAGTTCAAATGTGTGCTCCTGAACACCTGAATTCTGCAAATGATGTTTCAAGCCATTGCATTCCTCTTGAATACAACCTTCAGACTTCTAAGGTAGAGGACATGAAATGAAACTCCTTCTTGGGACTATTTTAATGGCCTTCATGGCAGCTTTGGAACTCTGTCCATAAGACTGTCCATAGCCAAGACCCAAATACTTAGGCCTTTCCTCAACCATTATTGGTTCAACAATACCTTGTGCATGCTTTCACAAGCCCTTTCCTTCATATTCCATCTTGGAAATTAGTTTGGAACCTATGCCTTTAGTATGTTTTTCAATAGAACCAATATAAGCATTCTCAGAAGAATTTGAAGACAAAATGGAATGGTTACCTCTTCTTCAAGCTGATACTTGACTAAGGCTTCTTGGGCAACAAAGCGCTATGTTTCCAACTCATGCATCCTTTTCAGGTTCATATTTGCAATATGAAGTTGCCTCTCCATTTCTTGCAATTTGTGAGTAGGCAATACTGCTCTTCCTTCCATCCTCATACATTTCTCTCACCATATCCATCATGGTGGAAAATTCTTGCTTCATGTCCTCATCAAGGAATCTTTTGAAGAACGCAAAATTTGAGGACCCACTTGTAGAAGTTGTCATTATGCCAATGAACAAAAAAACTTCAACAAGATAAATAAAGAGCTCATTTAAACAACCTCTTGCAACAAACCTCTTGTGCCTTGAATTGCTTTGAGGTCCTTGGGATATAAGAATGCCTTCAACCCTTCTTCCTATTTGTCCTTCCTGGACTGAGCTAGCAACAACTTTCCCTTTACCTCTACAAACTCAGAAAATAGTCAGTCTGCAAAGCAAGCATATAATAAGCTTCTTACTATTCAAACACCTTTCAGAAAAGCAGTCTTTGCTTTGTCAATCAAGCATTCTGATTAACCTTCTTTGAAGGTGATGTCAATAAACCTCAAGCTATGATACCACCTGATCTAAAAATGGGGCAATTAAGCTTCTTTTCCAACTTACAAGAACCTCTCCCACTTCCAAAGCTTTAAATTTTCCCATGTATTAATCATTAACCAATGCAAAATTAAGAAATGGTTGAAAATATGGGTGTATGCTTGTCTTTGTTTTCAACTGATTACTTGCTTTAATTTTTGTTGTTGTGCTGTAAATTAATGTTTTGAAACTGATATATAAATGCATATAACAGTAAATAAAACAACAGGCAAAAAAAACACATAAGACAACAATTTAATTAGGAGTTCACCCAGAAATCTTGGGCTACATCTCCGTGAGTTCTAGTCAACTCAACTAGGCCCTCTGGGATTATGGTATAAGTCTGTTTTACAAGCTATTTGGCTCAACTCCTATTGTTCTACACATAAACAATGGGTTCAGACACCATTTTGTCCCTTGGCTTTTAAAGATCTGGCTCTTGGATCTGGCTCTTGGTTCTGGCTCTTGGCTCTGACTCTGGCTCTTTGGCTCTTTGTTCTGTCTCTTGGCTCTGACTCTAGCTCTTTGGCTCTGGCTGTCGGTTCTTAGCTCTTTGCTTTGGCTTCTTTATGCATTCTATCAGGTTACAACTCTCTCTCAGCTTTTCACTTGGACTCCAACTGACTCCCTTGGCTTCCTTTTGCTTCTACGCTGCCTCTTTAGTTTCTGCACTGCCTCCTTCACCTTGCCTTCCTGCCTTGGCTTCACTTTTAGCAACAAAAAGCCCCAACAATCAACAACAACAACCAAAAATCAATTCAACAGCTTTCAACAACCTCAGCTAGCCCCATTGTCTTTGGCATTCATAGCTTTTAAGCCAAAACGGTGTTGTTGATTCATTTCCCTGTCGGGCTCTTCATCTTCTTGTTTTGGTATGTTCAAATCCCTTCTTTGAGCATTAGCAATCATTTCTAAATGCCCTCTGGGATGAATGCCACCTATTCCGTAATAGAAGGGAAATATCGGCGCTTGAAATCCTTAGAAACAGTCATTCTCTGTTTACGCAGAGAACACAGCAAAACATGGGAAATTTTTTTGTAGAAAACACTATTCCCGGACTTCAAATTTCCATAATCATGTCCTAAACTCATATCAAGTTTGCCTGTGAGTCACTGTTGCAAGTCGCAATTGGCATGTTCCAAGGTTTTCCCTTCATATTTTTAAAATATGTTAAAACATGGAAATAACATAAAAATGACTCCCTCCGGACTTGATACAATATATTTTTCCATTCATGAACCCTTTATGGTCTGGTTTATCACATTGTGCATATATACATAACATATGGCCGCTCCCCTGTAATTCTTTGATTGCGATCCGTCGATTTCGTTAATCGCCCCATCGCATCGCCCGGGGTCTCGCCTTTTCCTTATGGTATCGCCGATTGCGATTTGCTGATATCAGCGATCGTGGTATCATATCGGCCCAATCCTATCACGCGTTTGCCTCCGATACCCTTTAACATCCACCGCCGATAACGATTTCCAATCAGATTTGGACCATTGATCTGCCAGATCGAACAACCCCTATGCAAACACTGTTCAAGCCTCCAATTGCCTCATTTTCGCTACTTTATCATGTCTTTAAGGTTCCGATAGTGTAATCTGATATCCTTAAGACTTCCCCTTTTTTGGTGGTTTTGACCTTTTAGGAGATTGATGAAGACTTAGAGGGTTTTAGGACCCAATATCAAGGGATTTTTCCTCTTTTTCCTTTAAAAAAGGGAAGCTTCATTTTATGATAGCTTTTGCATCTGAAGTCCATTTTCGCCCATTCAAGTTGCGTTGGATTTAGAATGAAGGGATCGCAATGAGACTATTTCTCACAGCAGCCAACGACCTTCATTTTCCTTTGATTTACAAAGGATTTGTGCCATTTGACACCTTTTACCTCTTATATGAAGTCTTTTAGACTTAGAGGCTTATCCAGGATCCATTTTTGGATCATATATCCATTTATTTCCTTTCCATTTTCATTTGTTTCCTTAGCATTTCAAATTGTTGAAATAATGTTCGCAGTAGTTCGAGTAACCAAGGAGGAATCTTGGATGTATATGCTACATTAACCTCATGCCCTCATGCATGGTTTACAGATGGCTCACCCTAACCTCATGCATGGTTTACACATGGCTCAACCTGCCAGCGCATTGTCACTGATGTCAACCACTGCTTCTTTGTCGACCACTACTTCTTTATTTCTAACCCAGAGTCATTATTGTTTCATTTCTGAGCCACTATTGTTTCATTTCACTTGAAATTCAGTAAACCAAGTAAACCAAGGTGAGAGCTCTTAAACAGAAAACTAGGTTCGGGCCAAAGAGAGCTCTTAACCACAAACCAGGTTCAGGCCAAAGAGAGCTCTTAACCAACAAACCAGGTTTTGGCCAAAGATAGCTATTAACCAGCACAATAAACTATGTATAATAATGTAATAAGTTGTTGAATCTGACACTATTTGGAAATACATTGATATGTAATATAAGTTTTTGGAAGCTTAGCAGAGTCATTGGAAGTTTACTAGTCATTGTAGCCGATACCAAAGATGTCGAAGAGAAAGATACTTTGATTCAGATGCTCTAGAGGGAAGAGAAAGACACCTTAATTCATACGTTGTTGAGCCTCCCTTGCTATAACTTATATAATATGGACCTACTAATTTGGAAGGAAACTCACCCACCATTTTCATGTCTCTAAAGGACCGAGGGCTCTTTCGGATATGTTTGGGCCAATAGCGCTTCGATATAAATCTTTGGATATCTTCTTCTTTCAACTAGCCAATAGCTCGGTCTCCATCCTGTCTAGACTCTTCTTGGGCCTTAACACATCTCTCGTCTTCTTCATAACTAAAGCACGACGCGAAGTCTTAGGCTCTGAGTCAGAAGTTGCATTAGAGAACTTGGTGGCTAGTGTGGAATTGGGTTTTCCATGAGATCTTGTGTTGCCATTGTCGAAGGAAGGAAGAGAAGAATCTATTAGCTGGGCAACTCTTAGTTTCATAAGAGGAATGAAATTGCTGACTTATTGAGATTTGTCAACCCTAAACGAAGCGTCTCGGCTATCAAATCTGCTCTAATGACTATATGGAGGATCTCAACCATCACGTCTCCTCTCATGACTACATGTATGATTGTAGGAAGCTCAAATGATCAACAATTTTGGAAACTTGAGCCTAAATTCCACCTGTAGTCATAGCTGGAGTGGCACGGATACTCGTAATAAAGTGCAATAGGGAAATCCTATTGTGTCAAGGTGAACCGAGAATATTCGGTGTAAGGGGGGTGAGGTGCTGGTCTTCATCCATTTCAAAACCTATGTTCACTTCATGGAGAACCTGCCTATTCTAGGTCAAATGACCCCCTTTTGCTTTGTTTCATAAGTTGCTGAAGCAAGAGGCCATGAATATCTCTTCTCTCCTTCTCCGAGGGATGGATGCGTACTTCTTCGGATGAGATAGGCACTGTATATGTAGGCATGGAAGAAAAAGGTATTCAAAATTCTATTTCTTTTCCCCATATATATATCCAAAAACACGAGAGCACTACGTGTTACCAGAAGGAGCAGTCTCTATATGAGATTATATTAGAGCTAAATGGAGGTACTTTAGTGCAAGGTATTGAGTGTGGCCCCAAATGAAGAGCTGGGGAAATGTAGGAAACAAATGCAAGAATCATAAGAAACAAAGCATAAGAAACACCAAAAAAACCAAAGCCTCGTGAAACAAGTGGCGGAGGAAGGTGATAAGCTAGCCAACTTGAACTCCAGAAAGCAGGCATAATGAATCTTTTCATAATGAATCTTTTGGCACATGAAAGAAAAGGAAAGCAACGTCTCTGCCACCTCTCTTAGCTATTGCACCACCTGCACCAACTACTGTGTATGTATCGTGAGTAGGTCACAATAGGAGCGTTGATCTGTCAAACAAAGGTGCTACCACTACCAACTCGAGCTCTCTCCACACCGGTGAAAACCAAACTCGTTTCAATACTTATTCATTGCTATAATTGCAGAATAATATGTCGATAAGAAATTTTTTCCTGCTCATGTTGCTTGTGTTATGTTTTTGTATGCTGGCACTCATTCTCTCATTATACCTATTGTGGTGAGAGAGAGGCACATGTGACCCATGCAAACGCAAATTTTATATATTACAGCTGAGCATCATTTTATATGTATGTAACCATTGTGGACATAACATAGTAACTACACAAAATGCTTTGTGGGACCTACCGTGAGGGCCATGTTTCTCATCATTCCATTTATCAAAACTCGGCCCTCCTTAACCTTGGCCGTGTTCATTCCTCAACCTCATTCATTCCGTCATGGAGTCAAAGTCTCTACAACTTTGTTGTCATTGTCCATCACACATTGTTTGTTGTTGTGGTGGGCTATGGTTTGAATCACTTAATTCATTCCTTTTATTCTGAAAACTGCAATGGAACTTTATTCTCTTGCATTAAGACAATTTTGTTTACTTTCATAAACTGGTTGTTTGATGTCCATTAATATATTGTTTAATTTACTAACATTTTACCCCAAAGGCAACTGAATGAAGCCCTTAGATAAAAGTATCCTTAGAGTTTGAATTTCTCTGGATTTCTTGTTTAAGGTGTTAATGAAGTATTCATTAATTCATGCTTCCAATTTTCACTGATAATCACGTTTTATCTAAACTATATATGGATATTTATGTTGTACATCAGTATGTCACATGGGAAAGTAAAGAAATCTTTCAAGGAATTGAGAATCAAATCTGACAATGAAAATTTTCACTTGGAGATACATTTCACTGAGGCATTCTAATATATATAGGGTGTAGTAATTAAGGTTTAGGAACACTAGTTCATAACGCACAGATCTTAGATTTTGGTGTGCACTAGTTGCATTTGTGTTCACTTTTGGTGTTCGACATTTACAAAGCATTGAAACATAAGTTCTTAGTCAACTCCAGTTCCCTATTCCTCCTACCCTTGTTCCTCCCGCTTAGGGAAGGGACCAGCTACCGTGCAACCCCCCTTGTTTATAATAGTTTTCTTAAAGGACTTTAAAAGGAGTGTAGTTTATTGAATACTTTTTTTAAGATTCTTATAAAGGTGTGGTGGAAGGTTTATAAAGGTGGGTAGTTTAAAATAAATTTCATATATATATAATATATATATATATATATATATATATATATATATAATATATATGTATATTATATAAAAATAATAAGGGTTTTATTAAAAAGGAGGTTTTGCAAAGTTTAAAAAATGAGAAATTTAGGGTTTTCTAAAAGGAGAATGTTTTAAGAAAGATGGTTTTCTCAAATTTCCAGCCCCAGATCCCACCTTTCACATCGAAATATGATGATGTGTGGGCCATTAAGATGGCGACCATGTTGCAGGCTCATGATTTTTGGGATTATGTCTAGTTTGGGTTTTCAAAACCTAAGGATGAAGCAGAAGAACGAGCTATCACTAATGTAGAGAGGGAACAAGGGAAGAGAAACAAGAAGATGAATGCACAAGCGTTGCATCTTATCCATCAAGGAGTGGGTCAAGGATTGTTCCAAAATTTTATGATAACGTCTTTAGCAAATAGTGCATGGGATACTTTGGTGACAAGCTATAAAGGTATGGCCAAAGTCAATATTGTTAATTTATAGAATACTAGGAGATATTTTGAAAGACTCCAGATGAAGGAGACAGAGGACATCAATTCCTTCATTAATCGAGTCATGATTGTGATAAATCAATTAAAAATTTATGGTGAGGAAATTAAAGATAAAATAGTGGTTGGCAAGGTCCTTCAATCTTTGTCTACCAAATTTGATGTTGTGGTAGCATCCATAGAAGAAGGCAAGGATTTGGAATCATTGACAATTGATGAGTTGATGGAATCAATTCTATCACATGAGGCAAGGATAGACAAAAATAAGGATTCCACTTTAGAAATCGCTTTCAAAATCAAGGTTTCTATTTCAAGAGATAGACGTTGAGGTAGAGGAAAAGGCATAAGACATGGTGGTGAGAGAGATAGCTGAGAAGAGCATGAACATGAAAGTGGAATCACCAGCATAAGCTTCAATAATAATCAAATAGTTGACAAATCAAAGGTGAGATATTATTATTGCAATAAATTTGGTCATTATGCCCATGATTGTAGGAAGAGGATAGTTGATCTAGGAAACCAGGGAGCTAATGTAACTACAAAGACTACTAACTCTGTGTTCCTATCTCATCATACCATTAATGAACTTTACGATAATGTGTGGCTATTGGACAGTGGTTGTAGTAACCGTGTGATAGGCAACGAGAATTTGGTTGCAAATTTGGATCAATTTATGAAAACAGAGGTAAAGTTGGGGACTAACAAGACTATGGATCTAGATTGGAAAATGAGTGGTTAACATTCTGACCAAGTAGGGTGAGTTGTAGACAATCTCAGAGGTATATTGTGTTCCTGGTCTCAAAAATAATTTGATAAGTATTGGTCAATTGACACATAAGGGATACATAGTTATTTTTCAAGGTCAAGAATGTGTTATATATGAAAAGCCCCCAAGAAAGTAGTTGATAGAAAAGGTGTAGATGATGAGTAACAAACACTTTCCTCTAATTATGAATTAGAGCGATAAGGTCAACTATTTTACAGTTACATGTTCTAATGATTATTGGTTACATCACTTTCGATTTGGACACTTGAACTTTTATGTTTTAAGATTGTTGCAACAAAAACAAATGGTCAGAGTATTACCTCCCATCAAAGAACTTGCTAGTACTTGTGAGTGTTGCATCTTGGGAAAGCAACATCATTAAATTTTTCCAAAGGAAGTTGCATACAGAGTAAAGCAACCTCTTGAGCTAGGGCACATAGACTTGTATGAACCTACGAGGACATAGTCGATAGGTGGAACTTTTTACTTCCTCACTTTCATTGATGACTGTAGCAGATAGATTGGGTTTACTTCTTCAAGCAGAACTTTGAAATTTTTGTAAAGTTCAAGGAATTCGAAGCCTTAGTATAGAAACAAAGTGATCGACAAATCAAGGTATTGAGGTCATATTGTAATGGAGAATATGACTCAAAGGCATTCCATGATTACTACAAACAACATGGAATGAGAGGATAGTTTACAATCAGGTACACACCGCGGAAGAATGATGTAGTAGAGAGAAAGAACATAACCATTATGAAAATTGCAAGGAGCATGTTGAAAGGAAAAAACTTGTATAATGAGTATTGGGCAGAAGAAATTGCATGTGTTAGTTATGCGATCAACAAATATCCTACAAAGAGTGTGATGAATAGAGTACTAGAACAAGCATGGTCACGTATGTCTTATAGCATATCTCATCTCAGAGTATGTGTATCTTATGCACATGTGCCTAAAGAGAGAAGAGACAAATTGGATGATAAAAGTGAAAAATGCATATTTACTGGTTATAGTGAGCAATCAAAAGCTTAAAAATTGTATAACCCTATCACCAAGATGTTTATAATTAGTAGAGATGTTGTTTTCAAAGAACAAGAGTCGTGGAATGGTAGTATAGACAAAATAATTGATGCACAAGTTCCACTAATGGAAGAAGATGATGTAGCAGAAAAGAAGCAGCAAGAATCACAGGTGAAGACACCAAATAGAGACATACCAACAAGGACTCCAAGATTTTCTAAGCAGCATGGATGTTCAAGAAGATCAACTAATCGAGATTCTCCTAACAGTCAATCAAGTGATGAATCAAGAAATGGTAAGAGAAAGATGAGAATTCTAAAAGATATTTATGATGATTTGAACGTTAGTTAAAATTTTGCATTGTTGTCATTCCAACCTTCTTAGTTTGAAGAAGCAATCAAAGATGAAAATTGGGTGCAAGCAATGGATGAATAAATTGAAGTTATTGAAAAGATTGGTTTTTGCAGAAGTAACATTGAGCCTACTTTGTACACAAAGGCAAATGAGCATGGATAGATTTTGACTATTTTATTATATGTTGATGACATGAATCTTACAGGTGATTTTGATTTAGATGAATTTAAAGCAATCAAGATGAAAAAATTTGAGATGACAGATCTTGGTATGATGAAATATTTTATTGGCATAGAAGTTTAGCAATCTGAAAATTGAATTCTTATTTTCCAAAATAAATATGTTAGGCATTTGCTGAAAAGATTCACGATGGAGAATTGAAAACATGTCCCTACACCAGTTGCAACAGGTACAAAGTTAAGCAAGGAAGATGAAGGATCAAATATCAGTCCAACATTATTCAAAAGATTGGTTGGCAGCCTCATGTATCTCACAGCTACAAGACCAGATATCATGCAAGGAGTCAGTCTAATTTAAAGATTTATGGAGACTCCAAAAAACACACATTGGACTGTACGAAAAATAATTATGAGATACATAACAAGAACTAGAGATTGTGGCATAATGTCTAAAAGCACGGAGAAGAAGGATTTGATTGGGTACACAGACAATGATTTTGCAGGTAGTTTGCATGACAAGGAGAGCACTTCTCGTTATGTGTTCCATCTTGGTTCAGGTGTGATAGCATGGGAATCTAAGATGCAAATCATTGTGACACTTTCATTGGCAGCAACATAAGAAACATGCCAAGAAATATGGTTAAGAAGAGTATTTGATGGGTTGAAGCTGAAAAAACAAGGATTAACAACAATACACTGTGACAACACCTCAGCGATTGCACTATCCAAGAATAGTGTGTTTCATCAAATGAGCAAGCATATTGATACTGGATATCACTCTATTAGAGAACTTTTGAGAAATGGAGAAGTTCACTTGAAGCCTTCTAAATCTAGTGATCATTTAGCTTATATATTGACTAAGTCGCTAGCAAAAGATGTGTTTGAATTTCATAGAAGAAACTTGGTTGTTGTAAGCATAGTTAAGACGGACTAGCATGCATGTTTGAGTTGTCCTGATTCATGTCTTACTTTAGCTGTTGTAATTGAGGGGGAGTGTTAAAATAAGCTAATTACTCTAGCATGAGGAGTTAGCTAAAATAATAGAGTTGGTTAATTGAGTGTTGAGTCAAGCTGAATTAATCCATAGTCAAATTTATAGTGTGTGGTTGCCTATCAAGTTGTGTGGTTGCGTGACATAGATGAGCAAGCATGTTTGGGTTGTCATGAGTCATGTCTTACTTTAGCCAGCTAATTACTTTGGCATGCGGAGTTGACTAAAATTAGAGAGTTGGTTAATTGAGTGTTGAGTCAAGACGAGTTAATTCATAGTCGAATTTATAGTGTGTGGTTGTGTATCAAGCTGTGTGGCTGCATGTCAAGTTAATTTAGGCGAGTTGCTAGTTGGAAAAGGTTAAATACCCTTCCTTGGGTTCATTGTAATTAATAAAGTTTTTGCTTGATCAATAGAAGAGCTACACCTCACGAGTTTTTTCTGTAATTTGTGTTTAAGCTCCTCTGCCTTTCCAACATTTATATGCATCTGAGCACTTCCAAGTATAATTGGAAAATCTGTATACATCAAACCCCATTTTATTGATGATCAACGTCCTCATGGAATGCAACAACTACTATGAAACAATGGG
The DNA here is from genome assembly GCA_000404065.3 of Pinus taeda. Lineage (NCBI taxonomy): Eukaryota > Viridiplantae > Streptophyta > Pinopsida > Pinales > Pinaceae > Pinus > Pinus taeda. The sequence goes on from APFE031654327.1 coordinate 25,280, forward strand.
GATTATAAATAATAAGGTTTCAAAACTTCAAGCTCCACAACAGAGAAAGGAGTTTTAGAAGTTACTTTCTAATGGTGATATTGATCCGCTTGCAACATTCCTAGTGGTTCCATCCGGCATTTTACCTTTAAGTTGCTCAAACATTAATATGGAGGTGAACTGTAAAAAGAGATTTCTGAGAACCATGGATAGGGCCAACCTACGTGGGTGAAAGCGTCCCAAAACCAATTACGGCACCGACGAGAACCGTTGGAACATGTAATTGAAACCATCCTTTCTGAGCACCATGGAGAGGGCCAACCTGTGTGGGTGAAAGTGTCCCAAAACCCATTGCGGCATCAACGAGAATGGTTGGAACATGTAATTGAAACCCTCCAGCTCCCTACACGACGATGGGAAAACAACTATGGTTGTCATTTCAAAAACAATTGAAATAGATGCTACTAAAAAAGTTAAAATAAATAACAAGAAATTGGAAGTCCTACCTCATTTTGATTTTTTAATAAATTATAAAATGGTTTTTTTATGAATTATTTTTTAATAAATTAAAATAAAAAACTAAAAAAATATCACATATATCATCTATATTAGATAATAATATTTTCAATATGATATATCTAAACTATACATTATTTTAAAATTTGAAATTTCCAATATAGACCAAGAGTAATAATGTTATTATATTAAAATATTTATTTATACTACAATTTAAAATTAATGTTAATAATAAGATAATAATTTAATATTAACAGTGTTATAAGAAGTTAACATTAACGAAGGAAACGAATTCAATAAGTATGTAACGACAGGGAACCGGGCTGATAAGGTCGTTTATTTGTACGTTTTAAAAGACCTTCCGTAGCCAAAATGGTCCAGCCATGTTGCATTAGGAACAACGACAAATAGAAGAACCAAAAACAAGTGCGATGAGAACATATTAACCGTAAGTGTTTCATAAGTGTATTTTCGAATTTTAACATTTAATATTTATGTTTGGTCTTTATTTACATTAATCTTTATTTATTTTTTTAATAAATATTAAAATAACTCATATGTGAAAAATATAAAATGTATTAGCAAAAAATTATTTTACTGGTAATATAGAAAACGAAAAAATAAACTTTTATTCTTAGTTCTAAAATCAAAATTTTAATCAAAAAGGGAAATTAAGAAAAGAAACTTCCAAAAAAAGTGTTATATATGGAATATTTAATTAAATAATTTAAAAAATTGCAAAATATTTTTCCCATGCACCTTTTTATTTTGAATCGAAATTAACTTAAGAAAGGAATCGAAATTAATTTAAGAAAATAAAACCAAAACTAGAAAATTTTAATACATAAATCAAAACTTCTAGATAGTCCCAATTGTTTTCCTTCGAAAAAAATATGAAATATTTATTAATCTATTCAAATTCAAATAAATAAAAAACAATAAATCATACTTACAAAAATTTCACAATTCTATAAAACAAAAAAAACTATAAATCATATATTATGAAAAATTCACAAGGGTATAAAAGGGAAAAAAATATAAATCATATATTACCAAAATTTCACAATTCTATAAAACAAACTTACTATAAAAGGCTCGTGTGTTACCTTATCCGCCATTTTTCATTTAGGAGTTGGTAACTATAAAAGGCTCGTTTGTTACCTTATCCGCCCTTTCTCATTTAGGAGTTGGTAATTCAGGGGCTCAAATGAGAGTCATATAATCTCTCTAGGTTACTGATTGTTATCCATTTAATTAATATTCAATATTTTTGTTAATGGTCTATAAATTAATATAGAATTTGTTAGTAAGTGTGTATAAATTAATATAAATTTATTTTAAGTATGAATTTAATATGAGTTGATAATCAAATTTCTTTACTATTTATACAGACAATTTAAAGAATGAAAAATAACATATTGTATTTTGAATTTTAAGGAAATTTGGATGTGAAGATAGATTTCTATCCTTGTAAATAATACAACATATTATTTTTATGTTGATAGGCATCTCCCTATTGGAATTGGCCACTTTAATCTTTTTGTTAATTAAACTTTTTAATGGAATGGTGTGAGTCCAAAAATACAAGTATATTCTAGTCCTCATCCCATCAATAAATAAAATGAAAACTGATAACTTCCTTACATATTTAAATCAAATAATTAAACCTCCTTTAAATTAATTTTTTATCAAACTATTATAAAAGATTTAATATACCTCTCATAAATCTCCATGTATGAGAATTAGAGAAAATAAAATTTGAAACATGTTTGCATTCTAAAAACATATGCATGTTGAGAGAAAATAAAATTGAAAACTTAGTTTCAAACGTGCCTATAAAACAAATGTATGCTTGCATTCTAAAACGTATGCATGTTGAGACGTGGAGGATAAAATGACAACGCAAGGTTTCGTGCTCTACCATTCTCATAAATGTGGTTATGTAACTGCTCCTGCTACACGTGCACGTGCTTTACTCAATGACCAGAAATTGGTTATATTTCAATTTGTTTATAATGTCATAGATCATAGATCCTCAAAGTTCTCTATAAATTTCATCGCTTCTGAGTATTTTATATTTCTCATAATTAAATTACAATAGTGATGAGATAAAAAAATAAATATAATGGTATACATTGTTCTCTTTCTCATGGCAGCATACCCACAGATTTTATTGTTCATTCCTTCTCTTTCGAAGCATGTAATTTTATTAGCCGGTATCGATAATGGTAGAATTATTACAAAAAAGTGTGCGAGCTCTTGAAGATAGAGAGAGTGATGGTTGTGACCTGGCTTCATCATTTGTTACCTTATACAAACACCTTAAAAGTGTATCTTGTATCAATCTTCTGTATTTTTCAAGAACGGTCGGGAGGAAATTGGACTCAAGCTTTAATTCATAAATTCCTCTTGATATCTTTAGATTTTGTTGAAATATTTAGGTTCTCATAGCGTGATCGGTAGATTGTTGAAATCCAATTAAATATTTTGTTAACCAGTTTTTTTTCCTCTTTATTTATGGTTTAACCAAAGTTTTATACCGATTATATTTATTAATCGATTTTTAGCGAAGTTTTGATTGTAAAAAGATTGACTTCTTATTGCATGATTTGTTTTTCGGATGACAAGGTAATTTTAGACAAAGTTCATTTAAAAATTGTCGTGAAAAGTCATTTTAAGGAAAGTTCATTTTATAAATAATTTTAGGCTTTTAAGCAAAGTTAATTTTATAAATACTTTTAGGTAAAGACATTTTAGGCTTTTAAGCAAAGTCATTTTATAAATAGTTTTAGGCAAAGGCAAAGTTCTGTTGAGTTCAAATGCATTAATAGTTCGGCTGTCCCAAGGCAGAGTTTCAGGTGTCAGGTTAATAGTTCGGTGGTGCCTTTAACCTAGGTAGTCCCAAGGCGGAGTTTCAAGTGTCACGTATCAAGGAGGTCTAATGCAAGGGAGAGTTTCAGTTTCAGGTGTCAAGGAGGAGTTTCAGGAGTCAAGGAGGTGTGGTGCAAGGCAGAATTTAAGGTGGTGTGATGCGAGGTTGAAGGAGGTGTGACGCAAGGCAGAGTTTTAGGTGGCAAGGTGGAAGGAGGTGTGATGGAAGGTGCAAGGCAGAGTTTTAGGTGTGAAGGAGGTCTTGGATTGAAAACTCAGTACTGTCACTGGATGCTTAGCTTCAATTGCGGAGTACACCAATTTCACTCCATCTATTGATGATTAAAGGTCAACAATAGAGTTTGGAACTGGTATAATTCAATTTACATATGCTTCTCGATATAAGGGCTCCTACGCTCGCTCCTAAGGGCTCCTACTTTTTTCAAATTCGATCTGCTGTTAGTGATGGTTAGCTTCAATTGCGGAGTAAACCACTTTCACTCCATTTACTGTTGATTAAAGGTCAACAATAGAGCTTCGAATGGGTACAATTCAATTTACATCCGCTTCTGGATATAGATCTATTGCCTAAGGGCTCCTACGCTCCTAAGGGCTCCCAAATTTTTCAGATTCCCCGGAACCAGCATAGAGAATGGAAGGGGTTTGCGGAGGGTATCATATTACAAGTATTATATCGGCATGCAAGACACATTTTCTTCAGCAACCTAAGGTGGAGGTAAAACGCTGCAAATCCCTTGCTATTCCGGAGAGAGATCTAATTTTTCCAGTCATTCGCTTCTCTATCTCGATTCAATTTTTTTCTCTGTTCTCTTAATTTCTGTTGGCTTACCTTCTTATTTTCTGCACAATTTTACTCTAACAAAGGTGTAGATCTTCATTTTGAAGGGTCAATATTGACAAAAAATCAGCTTTGCTAATACGTCAGGGTTAGTGTCAGGCCCCCAATCTTTTTTTTTTCTATTGGGCGGGTGCGGCACCGCCTAAGCTATTAATAGATTAATAATCTTTGTGGACTACGCCTTTACAAATAACAGTCTTTATGAATTATAATATTAAAGAATTTATAAAACCATCAACAATGCATAATAATAAATCCAACACAACATTTCATCATGGTAACATGGTAAGAATTCAATATTTCATTACAATGTGTATTCTTTTACAACTCGGAAGGGCGACCGCCCATGCGCTCCCGCACAGCGGTCCGCCAAGACTCCTCGAACCGGTTATGGACAACCTTCGGGCGCACCTTGCCCTTTGCCAATACCCGACACTTGTTTGCACGGATCGTTTACCAGGTGGGTGGACACACCCATACACTGCCAAATGCCAATGTGTATGTCGCACGTCCCGTTTGTCGGGCGCGTGGGCGCAACCCGTGCACAGCCCACCGCCAACACCGAACCGTGTGTAAGTCCGCTGCACAACCTGTTCACTGGGCGGGTGGGCGCACTCCGTGCACAACCCACCGCCAACGCCGAACTGTTATAGAAGTCCGTTGCACGACCCGTTCACCAGGCAGGTGGGCGCACCTCGTGCACAGCCCACTGCCAACACCGAACTGTTCTGCTGCATGACTCGTTCACCAGGCGGGTGGGCGCACCCCGTGCACAGCCCACCGCCAACACCGAACTGTTTGGAAGCCTGCTGCATGACCCGTTCACCAGGCGGGTGGGCGCACCCCGTGCACAGCCCACCGTCAACACCGAACTGTTTTGCTGCACGACCCATTATATATGTGTCTCCACGAACCAGCGTCGGGCGGGCGCACTAGCCCACACCTCGACCCGTGACCGTGTATCACTTCGAACACCTACCGAAACCTGCACAATGTTCCGTCCGTGCCCGGCTGGGCGGGCGCATCTCCTTGATGCGGTACTTGCGCTACCGTGCTCCAGCGCTATGCAAATGAGATGGTTCGATGATGATTTGAATGAGCCTTGCGCTCACCTCTATATACGCTTTCTGCCCAAATGTGAGGGGTGTCGATCTTGAAAGCCGATCCCCACAAATTATAATGTAACGCCCTTCTTTCCTCAAAGCCGACGCCCACATTAGTTTGATGAACGCCCCTTGCCTATGTCGGCTCGGTTGTTCATCTTTTAACTCCCCACCGCATATAAACACCTCCCAACTCGCGTGCCCACGTGCGATGGTGGCTCCATACTTAGTCATTTTCGTGAGGAGGTGGGGCGCGCTCTCGGGCAAAGCCGCAGGCCGCTACATTCTCCCCCACCCGAAGTCATTGTCGTCTCGACAATTCCTGCTCTCCTCCTCAATTTTCTGTCATACTTTGTGATCTTGTCCTTCCATCTCCAAAGCAAATCCTTCATCTCCCAGCTCTCTTCCTCCGGTGCATCCTTCCATCTGCAAAGGAATTCCCGTCGTCGGTGGCAACCAACACTAGTAGTTCTGAGACTCAAAATCTTCTCCAACTCTAGTCCTAGCCTGTCCATGATCCCGGCTGGTCCTCTTGTCGGTTCGACCCTCTCTGGATGGTTTGAATCAAGTCAACATCATTTCAATTGACTCACATGAAAAACTAGGTGTTTCATGTTCATATGGCACGGAAGCTCCAACTCGTAAGCAGCTTCCCTCACTTTCTTCTTTACTCGGAATGGTCCCTCGTATTTCTATGTTAGTTTGTTTGTCATCCCTTTGGCCGGCTGAAACTGCTCCCCGGTGATTCTGAGGAACACCATATCCCCCACATCAAAGTGTGCCTCTCGCCTCCTACGATCAGCATACTTTTTCATCCTCCTTGCAGCTTCGTGCAAGCGTAACCGTGCTAGCTCCAAGGTCTCTTCCCAAGCCTTCATGAACCTCTTCGCATGAGGGTTCCTCAAGAAGCCTCTTGTTACCACGGTGTGTGGTGCAACCGGCATCTGTCCATTTACCAGCTCAAATGGGCTATATCCCGTTGCGGAACTCTTTTGAATATTGTAATTGAACTGAGAAATATCCAAAAGTTCGGGCCAATTTTTTTGATCAGCTGTCACATAATACCGCAAGTAGTCCTCCAGCAGTGCGTTGATCCTCTCGGTCTGCCCATCGATCTGCGGATGGTAGCTCGAACTCATCAACAGCTCTGTCCCGACCAACTTGAACAATGTAGTCCAGAATCTCCCTGTGAATCGCGGATCTCTATCCGACACAATGCTCAGTGGTATTCCCCAATACTTCACTATGTTCTTGAAGAACAATTCCGCTATCCGTTCAGCTCCACAAGGTATCTTTGTAGGAACAAAGACAGCATACTTGGAAAAACGATCGACCACGACCATAATCCCATTATACCCCTGCACCTGTGGAAGTTGAGTGATGAAGTCCATTGAGACACTCATCCATGGTCTCTCTGGAATCGGTAAAGGTTGTTGTAATCCTCCCTACCTTTGATTGTCCGACTTGTCCTAATGACAAATGATGCACATATGCACGTATTCCTCCATATCCTCTCTCATCTTCTCCCAAAAGAATCCTCTTTCCAATAGTGCCAAAGAACGACGCTGCCCTGGGTGACCTGCCCATGGAGAGTTGTGGCATTCCTTCAAAAGGTGTCTCCTGAGCCCGGATGACTTTGGGACATAGAGTCGGTTTCCAAAGAACAGGAACCCCTCCCTTAGGAAGAACCTCAGTGTCTTCCCTTCCTTTACCTGCTTCACTATGTTTTGCGCCAAAACATCAGTTCCAATACTCTCTTTGATCTTGTTCTGCATCTCTTCTGACATCTGAACTTGACTCCTACCCCTTGCTGCCCGGTCTTCCTCCTCCAATGCTGCCAGTTGCCCCTTCCTGCTAAGGGCATCGGCCACTGCATTGTGTTTACCTGGTCGATACTCCATAGTCATGTCGAATTCTGCCAAGAAGTCTTGGCACCGAGCTTGCTTCGCTGAAAGCTTCGGTTGTGATGCAAAGTAACTAGCTGGAACGTTGTTAGTCTTGACAACAAAAGGCTTCCCAACCAGGTAGTGCCTCCATATGTGAAGACAGTGGATGATGGCAGTCATTTCCTTCTCATGGACCGGGTACCTCCACTCTCTATCCTACAACTTCCGACTCTCATAGGCCACCGGATGCTCGTCTTGCATAAGAACTCCCCCTGTGGAAAAATCTGAAGCATCTGTGTGGACCTCGAATGGCCTCCCGAAGTCAGGTAGCTTTAGTACCGGTGTTGTTGTTAACACCCAGGTTGTTCCCTATGACTCCCAAGGGAATACGGCCGGGGTAACCACTAACCAATCTTTGGACTACAGCTTCTAGCCCAGCCGTAATCAGAGAGGGCTCTCTCTGTGAGGTTTGTCACTGTTTTAATGGAGTTTTTAGGCTAGTTATGAAGTGCAGTTTTGTTTGTTTTTGTGTTTGGTTGGGGGGATGTTTTCTGATAGTTTTGAAATGTTCTCTGCAGAGTAGTTAATCCATTGGGCAATGGAGTCTGTGGCGGTTGTTTTCTTGGAATCTTGGCTTGAGTGAAACTAGAATTACAGGGCCTGTATGTGTTTCATGAAACAAACTGTAAATTGTGAGGTTGAAGTGTGAATCAACTAGTGAAAAGCAATTAAGAATTCTTCACTGAGCTGGCTGTGAGAATGGGGCCTATTACTTAGGAGCAATACCTGAATTCCTGAAATAATAGGTCACTATGATGAAATAGTTTGAAAGGTAGCAATTAAGAATTACACTTTCATTACTATAATTGAGGAAAACATTTATAATAGCTTGGATTGAGCTCAAGGTAATTTGTAATTAAATCCTGAGACTATTCTTTTTCCTTGCTATTAAGATATGTAATATATGGAATACATGAATGAAAAAGATAGTAAACATATAACAGATAGAAACAAGGAAACTTATTGAGCCATGAAACACGCAGGAATCCTGCAATATTCAGTCATACACCAGCAAGACATCAAGAGACACAACGCTTTAGAAATCCCATCATCCTTTGTATTAGTAGTCTGAATATTTACAATAGAAGAGCTACAGAATAGATATCAAGAGATTTCTTACATCCAGAGTCCAACCCTTGCTAACAAATGCGAGGGGGAATATATAGAAGTCTATTACAAAATATCTCAGGCATTGAGTCATCTGAGAGGGAAAATATCTTCTTTTACTGGTACAGGGTTTGCAGATGAGAAGTTATTACAATCTTAAATGAGTTATAAAGGCTCTTAACTCCTGTCAGAGCAATTTTGACCTTTGGGGCTCACGGAGTCGGTTGAGCGGCTTTGACATAACTGCTGAATGACGTGCCTGTGCAGCTGTAACTCCCTGTGTCTTCTCGGCCCTGTCACCTGTGACTGCTGATGCTGCTGTTGTGGCCGAGTACCTATGCTGAGTTGGCTCAGCCTCTGTCTTCATACCTGCTGATGTGTCTTTGTCCTGCTGTGTATGAGATTCAAAATATTTCTCAAAGGAAAAATTGCAATTACTGACTTTGGTTCAACAGTAATCGTATTAACTCCTCCCATGTATCTGATGGAGGCAACTGATGTTTCAAAATTGACCCCATGGTCTCATCAGCCTCTGTATATTTATAAAAATGAGGGGGCTCATCAAATAAATGTGTAATTTCATTCCTAGTAAAAAATAAATTATCTACTCTATCAAAAAGAATCTGCCCTGTTACTAGGCCTGCTTCTGACAATGTACTAGGTGCCTCTGAAATCTGTGTTGCTGCAAAATTGCTTACTCTCTTGACATATTTCTCATGGGAGAGTAATTTTCCTGATGGATCCAATGGGCTAGGGAGTCCCCTATTCTGTAAAGTCATCAACCTGTTCTGAAATTTATTAATATCATCTTGCATATCCCGGGTTCTTCTTTCTAGGGTCTGAATCAGATCTCTCAGTGTCAGGACTCTTTTGATCAGGGAGATGGTCTCTGTTCTGTTTCCAATCCCCATTCTTACCAGCTGGGAGCTTGTCCTGTAGTTCAGCACGTCTATCATCTTAGTGGCAATCTCAGGCATGCTGCCTAGAGATACCCTTGCCCTGTGTATTTCTTTATGTGCTCTTCCAATGAGTGCTACTTGCTCATATATAGCCTCAATATATTCCCATTGGTTTGTTATTGACTGGCCAATGTTGGTCCAGATGACCCTCTTAAGCTCTGCTGTGACTTTATCCAATGTGAGCTCTTTTTCCAGCTCAGCAATCCTCTTCTTGAGGGCCTTTACCTCCCTCTCTCTTCCTGCCACATTTTGTTTTGATTTATCATACTTTTCATTTATTTTTGCCAAATTGTCCTGGGCTTGGCTCAGCTCAGACATCTTTGACTCTAGTACCTGTATTTCTTTCCTCAACTTCTCCATATCCAGGCTTTCAGCCTGCTCTGTTGTTGGTGCTGAGGTATCTGGAGCTTCTTGCTGCACTTGTTGGCTGGG
>APFE031654336.1:0-10440 GCA_000404065.3 Pinus taeda
TTTGGGTGATCCCTAAATCCAATGGATGAGATAGATTTAGATCAATGGCTGAGATTAAATGCACATTTAAATCTCACTTTCTATTTTTAATTCACCCCACTTTAATAAAAGACCCACTTAGTCATTTATTTCCAAAGTCACTTTTCCTTTCTAATTTTTCATTGACTTTATAAAAGTCACTTTAAAATTAGACTTAGTAACTTTATCACTTAAAGTCACTTTTAAATTAGATTTTAACTTTATAAAAATTATAACGTCACTTTAGGAGAAAAAATAAAATCTTTTGGACACTTTTCCCTAGGCCAAAGATCAAAGCCTAAGGGAACCACCTGTCCTCCGGTACCAAATTTCAACATGGGTATCCGATAATCGCAATCGACTCATTGTATGTGGATTTATTCTCTCCTACCTACCATCACCACTAAGTCTGCCATTTTCCCTCTCGATAATTTGCCAATACAATATTTGGAGCCTGAATACTCATTGGAAAACTACCTCAGTCATACACGGTATCCTTTGCTCATGCAGGATCCCAACATGCTCTTTGGAAAGAGTGGCACATGTCTCCCTCGTGACCAAATCCCCAGGTGTAGGCTCAGTGATGAATGTTATGACACCCCTGCAGAAGATCACCTCATCTCCCAGCCTGTGGCTATCAACTCGCGCACCGACCCTACTCCTCCAGTGGAGAATATCTATTGTGCCCTTGAGGCACTAAATCTCATAGCGTCGTCTTAGCCAAATCCTCCAAGTCCTGCTATCCACAATGTGGGTCTGGAATGGACACAACAAGGTTACCCTAAACTGCTTATGGTGCCAACGAGTGGAAGATGTGTGGGTTCTAATGGGTATGATCAAGAACCTGTGTGGATACTCTCGACCCATCCCATGACCGATCCGCTCTCCGAACTTGGGTATGTCCACCACAATGGCATTCCTGACATCCTCATCAAGGAATCTCCCTGCTAGTAGCCCTCCCTCATTCTGTAGTGTAGCCCCACATACTACTATATAAAACCATGTATCCTCATGTCCCCTGGCATACAATTGCGCCCAGTCGCACATCTGTGTGCATTGCCAAAACTTGCTACATGTTGTTGCATTATCTTGGATCAACTAGTATCCCTCCTGTATTGATGTGTCCGTCACTGTCTGAGGAAATGGACTATGATGTGAATCGCTCCTACACCATGGTGCAACCTTTCACACCTTCATGCTCCTCCGAATACTGCTGCATACCCCTATACACCCTTGGATATCAAGGTCTAAGATTGAGTCCATAGGCATCATCCCGCATCTTGTCAGGGTTGCCATCTCTACTACCAAACACCCATAACCTCGAGGCTCGAATAAGTGGACCTCCCCTCCTTATCCTCTTGGAGAGATCCAACAGGAAAATCTCCCTAAGTGCCAGTGGCAATGTCACTAAGGTGTTGATGCTCTGTAACCTCTATGCCCCATATATCCTTGAAAATCCTCATCCCCATACAACGCTTTGTCTGGCGGTCAGCCTATGCCACCTCATCTGATTAGCCCCTTCCGGAGTGTATTGATCCTCCTATAATCCCATGTTTGACCAGCCTACCATGGAAACTCACGAAATTTGACAACTCCCCTGTCAATCCATCCTATCAGTAGGGTTGTCTGAAACTTCAATGGAAATCTGAAAGTGCGTATGTGCTCAGGCACTGGATCCATCACAAAATTGTTGTTATCATCGACCAAATCCCTGATGTGATGGGGGATCCTACCTTAATCCCAGTAATAGTCTAGCCCTGGAACCCCTCTGGTAACCCATATCCCTTGTGGAACTATGGCCAGGGATATATCCCGACACCTAACCCACTCCACTAGGTACCAACTCATAATCTCTTGCCATCCAACCCCAAGAGAGGAATTGAATGCGCGAACTCCTGTACATAAAACAAGGTCTTCATCCAGCTCATGTCGCACCCTGCGCAACTCATGTTTCCTCATCTCACCATCTTGGTCAACACACAAAATCTATCGAGGTGACTGCGTCTCCATCTCCAACGTGCAGAGGAAACCTAATAGTGATACAAGCACCATCTATGTATGTCTAAAGAGGGTTGCTGCAATGCTCCAATGTGTGCTCTAGCTATACCATTAAGAAATCCAAACGTTCCCCAATGCGAGTCAGTTTGGATGCTCACTCGCCACAAAGCGCTCTCATGCCCTCCAGTGCCTTGTTCTGCTGCGGAATGGGCCCTCGTACTATCATGGCCTTCTTTTCCAATGCTATAAGGTTGGCCTAAAACTGATGAAACAATTGTGGGTGGCTATCATTTGTAAACTTGGTCATAGCTTTAGACCCCTCTATGTCTTTTGGCACCATGCCAACAGTGAATATGTCTCTAGGCACCTCATCAATCTGTTGTGGCTACACCCCCATGGCCTGCGTACTTCTAGTGTCTCTGCTATAAGGATGAGGATGGCTCTAGTCTGTCACCTTCCTCAACTGGGCCAACCTATCTGTAGCTTTTAACCCCGTACAGAAATTACTTGCATACGAATTCTAAAAAACACAGAAAATAAACATTAGTGAGATCATAACACATAAAACACATACACAGAGATTTTCCCCTGGATCCCAAAACCAGGACTACCAGATTGATTTTTCATTATGTTCCTTTCAATGTTACAATACATATTTATACATGCCGAAGCATCCAATGCAATGGACCAAAAACCATCGCATCCAAAACCATGTGCGAAAACTATGCATAAAACCATATGTAGGTCCGCCCAACCTAATATAGGGTCCAAAAAAAAATTTCCCCGGGCCGTAGAGGGGGACTATTCATCCCCTTCAAACCAACTGGACAGGGGGGGCTTCCACCCCTCGTTATGCAATCGGCGCAACAAGGAGGGGCTCCACCTCCCCTCTAACCCCTCGGTTAACTAGGGATGCTAGTCGTGGAAAGAATATAACACAACCCCATAAGATTCCACTCCATAATTCCTGCATACTAAATATTCCTTGAGCCATGGATTTGTCTATGGTTTCACCTGTCACTGTGCATACATGCCCAACACCTTCATGATCTTTCTAGCTTCCCCATAACTAGCCAAGATCATTTTTTAATACCACTATAATATTCCTAACTGGGAAAAATAGTAAATACCAAAAACATGAACTAGGAACAACAATTAAAATTAAAGTCCAAGCACCCAAATCAGAACACCATAGAAAATAAACAGAATAATAGCACCCAAATTAGAACACCATAGAAAATAACCAGAATAAATGAACCATTTTATTAATCAGTGGGAATTTGAGTACATAATGAGTAAGAACAATGGAACCTGGGCTTTCTATGCAAGCTATGCAAACCCCAGGTGAAATTGTGCTGACCCGACTACTGAAATGGCTCCAAACTGATAATGCACACTGCTTAGAAAATCTGCTATAGGTTGCCAAATGGAAGAGGAAGTTATGTTCAAAATAATGTCGGGAATGCTTTGAAATTTCAATCGTGAGCTTCTCTCCTCAAACCCAAAAATACCTAGAAAAGGTTTCGCCTATCTCCAAGCCAAAATTGAACCCACAAAGTGATGTGAATTCTCCAGCAAACTAACAATTCACCCTGCTATAAGAATGCGGATTTCAATCCTGAGTAACTCTTGAAATTTTTTGCAAAATTAGCTATAGACTCCTCTCAATAAACCCATAAAGGGTTTGAGTTGAATCCACCAACCCTTGGTGACCCCCAACAAGTACAAATTGCCCAATTTGGCCAGAAAATGCCCCAGGGTCTTGATGTTGTTGAATTAAGCCCAAATACACCACTGGAAATCTCTCCCAACTCTGGCTAAATTCTCCTTTGAGGTATACCTCCAATCTTCGGCCATTATCTCTCCTCAACCTCTATTCCTCCAGCCCCTACCTAGAGACCCTTAACGCACTACTAGAAATGTAGAATTTCGGCCCAAGAATTCCCTCAAACTCAGCCCTACTAATCACCACAAAATCTCTAGATAAAATAATGGAAAACATGTGCAAATCCTTCGATGTTCTTCTCCTCCGTAATTGATCTCCCCACAAGCAATTTGAACCACTTGTTGATGGAATTTCTAAGTCTGACTGTTAGAAATCATTTATGTACTTCTTGATTTATTTCTGCCTACTTGTTATGTTTAATTAACAAGTTATTTACCATGTAAATACTAAAAATAAATACAAGTACATGCTCAACACATTACAGATCATCAACTGAAGGAAAAACAAGCACACAAGTGACACCGTTGTTTTCAGACTAATGTCCCCGGAAAAACCCAATGCGGGAAAACCGGTGCAATTATCTAAGGGTTTTATTTTTAAGCAGCTTCAGAATACAATCTAGGTACCAAAAATGGCTCACCCAACAGAGAATGCCCTTGGCAATAGCACCTCTTAGTCGGAGATAGATATTCTGGCTAAAAACCCTGGATGAATGATCCCACGGCTCTTAGCTCCAATCTGCCCCATGAAATATCCCAGTGTCAGCCTCTAGAGTTTGCGTCAGCGTCTCTGGCCCAGCGTCAGTCCAACTAGCCCAATGTCAACCTCTGGAGGCTTTGCGTCAGCCTCTGTGTCTCCCATGTTGGCTCTCACAGGCATTACGCAGCTCCTGGCTGCCTCTGCGTGACCTCTAGCTGAGTCTGCATCAACCCTCTCCCGACTTTTGCGCTAATGCTCCTGGTATCCTCTCTACCTGTCTGCTTTTGTATTCACTACTCCTCAGTTGCAACTCTGATCACTCCTTCGATTTCCTCAGCAAGCCCTGCCCCAGAAAATCGAATTCTTGATCAACTCAGTGTGTTCTCCAAGTGACCCTGAAGCCTCCTCTTATACTTTTCTCTTTGACAATTCAACAGTCGAGATTAAGTCCCTAATCAATGCTTAAGATTAGATCTGGCTTGATCCATGACTTTTGGACCATTCTAACTCAATTTTATATTAATTCACACTTCATTAAAAATATTGATTATTATAATATCTCCCAAATTGGTTAGATTCTGCCCAAACCATTTCTGCGTATTGGAGATGTCATGTGCTTTAGCCTCTCCACCAATTTTCGTGGCTAGAGCACATCCGATGCTACCCCAAATCAACATTCCCTCTTAGAGAGGATTGTGCTCTAGTAATACTCCTCACTGAGCATCACCCTGATCATCCGACATCAGTCCATGTGTTGATGCTAGGCCTGATGCCCAGCATCCTCTGCACTGCTACATCATGTACTGCTACCCATGGCCCTGCCACTGCCACTACTGCATCTGTATGACAACTCCCTCTGCATCTATGCTGCTACCCATGGCCCTGCCACTGCCACTGTTGCATCTGCACTGCAACCTCTCTCATCACGTTGCATCGTGCTTCCCATAGCACTGTCACTGCTAATTGTTGCACTACAACTCAGTTACTGAGAAGTAAGTTACTGATCTCCCAACTCTGACATCTTCGTCAGGTTAGAAACACTCCCAACGCTAAAGCTCCGCCTATCACTGACAAGTGCCCCCTCTTTGATCTCTGCGTTGCTGCAACAACTCTGTGCATCTCGCACTACTGCCTCACGTTGTCTTGGGACTCCTGCACTATAGTTCCCTCTATCGCTCCATTCGCTCCATTTCTACCAACATCCTCCAGTCCTGCTACTCCTCTTCGGGGCTCTCGTACCAAGGTATAATCCAAGAGGTTGGGTACCTCTAGGATCCTGTCCCTCATTGCCTGTAGTCTGTCTAAGTACAGCTTGATGTCTCCCCACTTCCTCTCAAGTGGCGCATGAGCACTCATGGCACAATCATCATCTATCTCCACTTCCTTCTCCGCCCTTGTTGGCACAACCTTGGTCTTGAAAGCCTCTCCCTTGCTCTTCTTCCTGGGACACTAGCTCACATAATGACCTAGTTCCCCATAGTGGAAGCATTTGACCTTGGAGAGATCCTTCTTCTTTCGTTTCTCCTGCTTTCCCTTAGATGCTAGAGCAGCATCCTCCTCTTCCTCCTCCTTGATTCTGACCCCTTTGCCACTGCTTCCTGCCTTGGTCAGCCTTCTGATCTCTTCTTGGCGAAGAGCCACCCACAGTTCCTCCCAATTTGGAAGGGTCGACCTACCTAGTATGCTCTAGACAAACACCTCCCAGTCTTTTGAGACTGCGTTCAGGGCTGTCCTCACCATCAATTCTTGATCTAGCGTGGCCCCTATGGAAGTCAGTTGATCCCAGATCTCCTTCAGTTGACCGAGGAAGATTTCGATCTATTCTCCCTTCTGCATCTGGTATGACCGCAGCTGATTTTCTAGTAGCATTCTGCCAACCTCCTGTAGCTTTGTTGTTTGTTCCTGTAGCCCTGCAAGTTGCTGTTGTATCTCTCCCCGCCGTCGCTGCTCCGGTTCCCCGCGTCGGCTCTTCCCCGCGTCTGCCCTCCCCGCGTCTGCCTCTCTGCGCCGCCGCTGCTCTCTCCGCCGTCGCTGCTCCTGCCCACGCGTCGGCTTCCCGCGTCTGCGCCTCCCCGCGTCTGCCCTCCCCGCGTCGGCCACGCGGCTCTTCCCCGTCCCCATGCTACCCTGCTCCCCGCGCGCTGCCCTGCTCCCCGCGTCTGCTATTCCAGCGAATGCTCCCCGCATCCCAGGCTCGACGGCCCACGAATTTTAAGCCCGAGTTTGCCCGGCGGCCCGCAGCTGATCGTCCGACGGCTAGCATCTAATCGACGGCGTCCATCAGATAACGCCAGCCCCCCCCCGTCTCTGCAAACCCTCGTCTGCTCACAGTGTCGAACTCATATCGATTTCTGCAATTAAAATGACAGATTAAATATGAGTTCCCCGAAGACACACACGGAACCAGAGCACGAGATCCATCTCAGTAATCCATTCAACAACAGAGGACCGTCCAGTTACCTCCGCCAGTGCCTTAACCAACCGGAAGAGACCTATAGCCCCAGAGACATTGCCATGGAGTCAGACTTCGCCTTCTGGACATCTCAAATCAAACAATTGTTATGTCGGGTAGATTCCCTTGAAACTGAGAATGACAAGCTCCGGGCCGAAGTAAACACACTCAACGACAGAGTTTCCTTTGTGGAAGGGGAAAACTTGTCCCTTCGGAAATCAGTGCAGGAAGACCCTACAGAGACAACTTTGCATGCAGAAATCCAGGAGATCAGGAACAAGCAAGAGGAGATTATTTTACAACAGGTTTCCCTCAGACAGGAAACAGAAACACACATCAGCTCATGGGCACAGGTGGTCCGAGGGAAAGACAAATCCCCTCCTATCACAGCAGTAGAGGAAGTTGTACAGGCCAAACTCGTGGAAGAACGATCCCGTAGAACGAGAGAGCTAAACCTCAAAGTGAGAGGTCTCCCTCTCCCTCTTTCTTCAGTAGATCCGATGGAGGTGGCCTGGGGATTCTTGAGAGACACCCTCGACATATCTGATATAAGATTAGATAGAGCTTGGCTGGGACAGGATTCCACCTTATTTATCCGATTCCATAACACCGCATATCGCCTTCATGCTCTTCGAGCTAAACGGAAGCTATTCGACCTTCCACACAGGATATTCCTTGATGAGGATCTCACTCGGGCACAGGTGGCTGAACTCAAACAGGCTAGGGAACAAGTGGCTGCAGCAAGACAAGCGGGAAAATGGGCAGTCATAAGGAACCTCCGTGCGGTCATTCGAGACTCCTTCCCTCCAGGATGGACACCTCGATCAGGCAGTTCCAAATGACGGGTCCGCCTGGGGAGGCGCCGAACAACAGGGGTTTCAATTCACTGCTGGAACGGAAATGGGTCTTTTTGGTCCTTGCCTGGGCTACTCTACGATGCCCTTGAGTCAGCGGATATCCTTCTAGTAACAGAGACCCACGAGAGCCCAGTTCGGCCTCTCCCAGACATAACAGGGTACCAATGGCATTCAGTATGTAGACAGGAAACAAGGAGCTCAGGGGGAGTTAGAGGATCAGGGGGAGTAGTGTGCCTAGTCAAAGATGGGCTCAAAGACAGAGTCACAGTGGCAAATACAGATGAGTATGCCAGATACATGTGGATCCGAATCAGAACTGGAGCCCCACCCATGAGGGATATCTTTATTGCAGTTTGCTACTTCCCCCCTACCACATCTCCGTTTGCCATCCACGATGGTGTAGAGAGGGACCCCTTCACCGACATATACCCAGACATCACCAAATACTCAGCTGATGGAGAAATTATCATTATGGGGGATTTCAATGCCCGTACCAAGGTCCAGCAGGTCCCACTCCATGACCGATCCGAGGATGTGTTCTGCACTAGGGGTGTTGACCTGACTTCAGTAGGCCTACAGAGGACTTCGGAGGATGCTCTGGGCCCCATCACAGCCTACGGCAGACATCTTATACAGCTGGGCGAATCGCATGATCTAATAATTCTAAACGGTCTCCCGTGCTTCCCAGAATCCCACTTCTTCACGTGTAGACCTCACGGAGGAGGAGCTAGTGTGGTGGATTACGCCTTAACCGGTCGAACAATGCTCCCTTTCATCCAGAATCTCTCTGTTTCTCCCATCCCTCTTGCCGACCACGCACTGCTTTCACTTTCTCTTCAGTTTGATCCCCCCCAACCAACCCACCCCCCACCCCAATCCCCAAGTAGAACCATCTTCCGTTTTGATGAGGGCGACCCCGACATTTTCTCCTCCTCACTCAGACTAATCCTCCCCGACTCGGATGACTTTTCCCGTCTCGAGACTGTCTCCGATAAGTACCACTGTCTCTCCTCAGCAATCTGGGAGTCGGCGCTTAAATCCTTTCCACACTCAATTCGGACCCCCTCAACCTTCCGTAAGACAGGAACTTCCCCCGTGAACAAATGGTACGATACAGATTGTAAACTCCTCCACCAGGATCTCCGCCAAGCCTTCCGCCAGTCTCTTCCCTCATACTCTATCATCCAAAAGAATTACCGTCGCCTCCTCCGCCACAAAAAACGACAGTTCATTTCCCAACAAAGACGAGAGCTTTCCGCCCTCCTTACCCATTCCCCCAAGCAATTCTGGGGCAAGATCCTCCCTCGTCGCTCTCCTCCTCCCTCCGATCTCGATCCAGTCTCCATGTTCTCTCACACCTCCCGCCTCTACGACATTCCCGGACAATCCCAGATCCAGGTCACTTCTCCTCCCCTCTCATGCCACCTGTTCACTGATAAAGATGTCAGGGAAGCCATCTGGGCAATGAATAGCAGCAAAGCAGCGGACGAGGAAGGATTCCAAGCCGAATTCTTCAAGCAGGGCATCTGACCCTTAGTCGGATACCTGGCAGATCTCTTCAACCATGTGGTCCGGGAAGGGTTCCCCCCCATATGGTCCCACCATATTATATATCCAATCCATAAGTCAGGGGATACCTCGGATCCCAACAACTACAGGACAATTATGGTGGGCCATACATTCTCAAAACTCTATGCCACTATCCTCCATAGAAAGCTTTCTGGCGATTTTGAAGAAAGAGGTCTCAGGGCCAGAGGCCAAGCTGGTTTCAGGTCAGATCATCAAACCATTAACCACATTTTTACGCTCCGTGCTGTGATCGAGGAAGCGCGCCACCAGTCCTCAAAGGTGTACTGCTGCTTTGTGGACTTCCGGAAGGCTTTTGATTCAATCCCGAGAGAGGATCTTCTACAGCGACTCAAAGACACCAATACCCCCAACTCCTGGCTGATGGCTGTTATGCGTCTATACGAGTCTGTCCTGGGCCGTCTTCGCACAGTGGGGGGACTGTCTGAGTTCATCCGGAGCACGATTGGAGTTAAGCAGGGGTGCCCACTCTCCCCCACCTTATTTGGGATATATATTGATGAGCTCGAAGCCTTTCTGCGGGATCACATACAAGAGTCTGACGGTTGCTATCTTCATCAGGTTTTGATCTATATCTTACTCTTTGCAGACGACATTGCACTCTTATCCTCATCACCAGAAGGTCTCCAGAGGCAGCTAGATGCATTAGCCCTATTCTGTGATATCCGGAAATTATCAGTGAACCTGAGTAAGACAAAGGTAATAGTCTTCAACAGGTCGAAGAAGTCTCAGGACCTCAGATTCCTCTTCAAAGGAGAGAGAGTGGAGATTACCAATAGCTACACATACTTGGGAGTACAGTTTTCGGGCCCCCGGTTCAGTTTGCGGCCAGCACTGCAACCTCGGATCAATAAGGGATATGGCTCTCTAGCCATTTTAGAGAGACAATGTTTCCGCCACCACTTCCAGGACATCTCGTCCAAGTTGAGCCTTATGGACGCCCTGATCCGACCCACGGTCCTGTACGGATCGGAAGTTTGGGGCCCCTCCTTGCTTGAGTCGGATTGGGCAGCAGGAGAGAGAGTCCAAACCCTTCTCCTCCGACGTATTATCCGTTGCAAGCATACTATCCTACACCAAATCATACTAGCCGAGTTTGGTAC
>APFE031654338.1:0-52720 GCA_000404065.3 Pinus taeda
TTGTAACTTACAATCCGACGATCACGATATGTAGTGATCCGACTGTTCATTCTCTCCTCGGTATTACCGACACTTGATTCGTGGCTTGACACCCGATTGGTCCATGAATTCTATTTAAAGCGCATGGAGGGTCAGTTGTAGGTTCACCGTGCATGAGAGAAGCTTATGTAAATTTTCATTCTTTTATTAATAAATTGCCTGTAGTAGCCCACGTTGGCACAGGCCGTGGACTGTTTCCCTCTTTGAGGGTTTTAACCACGTCAAAATACTCGTGTATTGATCTGTGATCTGTTTGTGAGCGGTGTCCTTTTGGTGTTCTGTCTAAGGAACTTACCCTGTAAATTCCTACATAGAGAAGGGCGCTGTGCGCCTGTAGGAGGCACTACGCGTAGGTCCAGCAAGGGCCAAAGGACCTCCTGCCACCTAAGAAACACCAAATTTGACTTCCTTCCCCTCAAGCAAGTAAGTGTTTTTCCTTGACTTCATCATTGGATTTCAATTAATGAATTTGAGGATAATTTGCCATGGTAAATGTAAAACCCTAGACTCTTCTCTATTTATGCCTTAAAAACCCTAACCCCTACTATTCCTCCCATCACTTATCACTAAAACCCTAAGCCCCTCCTCCATATCACTCCATAACACTCCATATCCCTTTTTCCTTCATCCCCAAAGAAATACACTAAAACCCTAGCCCCTCCCCCTCATTTTCATGGTTCATACCCTCCCACTCATTTTCATGTTTACCTAGTCCACCAAATACCCCACGAGATCACTTCCCCTTCCCTTATTCCTAATCACCCTTACTCACTCCCTCCATCCCGTTTCTAGGAGTACACAGCCTCAAATCTTGGAAAACATGGATAGAGGAGACAAAGGTTATGAGGAGGAGGAAAAAGTTGGAAGTGACACTTCAGCAGGTAGACCTCGGCATCAGAGAAAACAACACAAGGGGGGAAGAATTATCAGGGAAGAGCCATCAAACCTCAGAGAGTTGCAGGCCTCTCATTTGACTGTCACTTGTTTCAGGCATCTAGGGTGCTATGAGTTCTGTGAGCAGGTGGAGAGAGTTCAACACCATCTTGAGCTCACCAGGTTGTTTGTAGCTAATCTTTGTGACAACAAGGTGACTCTTGCTGGGGTGAAATTCACAGTTTCACCCTCCATCATTGCAAATGCAACCAGGATTCCAAATGTGGGAGAGAAATGGTTAAAGGCACAACACCAAGATGAACACTATTATGAGCCCTACATCAAACCTAGGTACAGAAATGAAGCAAAAAGGCTTTTTCCTTTCAGGTTCCTTGAAGACAAGTATGCCCCCATGATGAAAATCATCGTGAAATATTTCACTTGTGAGGGAAGATTTTCTAGATTGTACACCTATCACATCAGGCGTCTCATGCATTTTACCAGGGTGAGGATGTTGAACCTCCCTTATTTCTTGTTCAAGAATATTGAGAAGATGGCCTACTTTGTATAGAAAAAGCCATACCCTCAGCAGATGAGTAGTTTCTACCACTATTCCTTGATCAAGATGATTGTGCTTCATCATCTTAACCTCCTCAACATCTCGTAGGAGACATTTATTTCCCATGACATCTTCAGGGGTCCTCAAATTCCTCCACCAGTGTCTCCAGAATCAGGAGGACCTTCTAGCAATACTCAGGTAAAGAAAGATGATAAGTCTAAAGAGACTAAAGCCATTGAGGTTCTTGAGACCTACAAGACATACCAGAGGGGCACAACAAATTTTTTTGTAGCTGATAGGAAAGTGTTTGCTCCACTTGGTGTGGAAGGGACCTTGCCTTCTTCATCAACTCATAGGCAAATGCTTGCTCCACAGGGTGTGTAAGGGGCTTTGCCTTCTTCATCAACACAACAGGTTCAGGTGCAACAACTGCATAAAGGGAAAGAAAAGATGCAATATGAAAATCTTGATGATGAGGAGGAAAGATATTTTGATTTGACGGAGCATGAGGAGCCAGAACAGCATCATATTCATCATGTCATAGAGACAATTGACTTAGAGGCTCAGGATGAAGCAACAAAAGAAAACATCATCATACAGGAGAAAGAGGCTCAAATACAAGCATTGATGGACAATTTGGAGAGAGCCAAGTATGTCATAAGATATCTAGAACAAGAGAACAAGCAGCTAAGTGATAAGCAGGTCCTATCAAGATAGAACTTCTCAAGACAAAAAGACCAAGTGACAAGTGTAAATCAACAATGCAAGAGGAAGAAGCACTGGTCACTTTGACTCCAATTGAGAAGGAAATTGAGAGTGATAGAGAAATTTGGCTTGAAAGAGTCAATTTGCACTTATAAAATCTGCTGGAAAGGGCCAATAAGGACAACCAGATCATCAAGCACATGGCCTACCACTATAGGACCCGGAACAAAATTTGCAATATAAGGGTCAAACAGATGAAAGCAAGGCTGAGACGGGCTCTCAAAGGCAAAAAAGAGGAAAATAGGCTTAGGTTTCTTGCTAAAGCTTCCTTGGCTCATCAGTATGCTTGCTGATGGTGATTCTCACCAATTTTGATCAAGTTTGGAAGAATTTTTGTCTTTAGCAAATTTTGGAAATTTTAACATAGGTAATCTAGCTCTATGCGCAATGCCACTAGCGCTGCGCTTTTCCTAGGGACACCAAATGGAAAAATGGCTTGAATTTTTGGACTCAGAGAGATGAGTACATGCACCCTATGCATTTTCTAAGTTTTTGGAGCAGAACTGGTCTACCAAAAAGTCAAAAAAACACCCCAAAAATGACCTTTGTGCCACTTTTTGGACACACAGAAGCAGTCTTGGGAGAATCAAATTTTTAGGGGTCAAATGAGATTCAAATGATGAAATTCAAGATTTTTTAGAAAGTATACTTGAATATATTTCCAATGAGCTGTCATGTGCTCAATTTGGATGTCGGGAAGGCCTCCAAAAGGGACCTAAAAATGGCACTGCGCGTAGGACAAATTTTGCACAAGATTGCCATTTCACTGTGTTTTGACTATGATCATGGATTTTCTCTCATGGAGGATGTTTTACTAATGTAAATGATGACTTGGCTTGTAAATATGATGTATAATTAGTAGTATAGGGTAGATTCATTAGATTAAAAGTCATTTTTAGCACAAATGAATCAGTTTCCTCACTTTTAGAGGCACATTGTTAGGATGCCTAGATTCCAGTTTCTTCTAAGTGGATGTTTTCAAGTCGATAGGCAAAATCCATAACATTAATGCTCTGCTTTGGGAAAATATTCACCAGTTTATGTTTTCTACAATTTAGGTAGGATCCATGATGATCACATTCTCTTCCTAGATTCTCACAGGTCTTGAAACACCTCGCCAACCAAACCCTATAGTGTTAAGCTTTATACCTACCTTGCCACATCGAACACCCTGCAATTTTGACCTAATTTCCTAGCCCTAGCTATCTGGCTCCTCCTGATCTAGAAAAACCCTTCAAAATCAAATCAAACCCTGTGCTACTATACCTAGCCTAATATCATTTTCTTGATCTAGTCATATTGGTTGAGATCATTACAGAGAGAGCCCTCTCCTGGCCTAGTAGGGCTAGCTACTTGGCTAAGCATTGTGGTTACCCTGGCATTGCCTTCCTTCAGCCTGAAGTTCAATCCAGGTGATTACATTTTCAAACATTCGGTGCCACCCTCCCACTCCATTTTTCACTTTATAAACACTGTGTCATACATTTTGAAGGTTGCACAGTTAACTTATGCTACCAAGATTATACTACAAGCCCGCCTGCTCAACAGCTCAGCCATTGTCCGACATTCTAGCAACCACTTGTCCTGTTCGCAAGCAAATCTTCTAGGTCCACTTGTCAGTTACCTGTCTCCACTCTGGTGAATCCTTTTATCATTTTGTCATTTATAGTCCGCAGTTTCGTTTGACAAAATGCCTCCCAAGGGAAAAATAATCACAGAGGTTTCAAATCCTCTAATTCACCCACGGATTGATTTCCACCATACTCCATTAGTTGACAAGGATTGCAAAATCATTGAGACTTCTTCTCAATTTGATTTATTTAAAATTTATTGCTGATGGAAAGAGAAGCTAATTGACCAGCGTGATGAAATTGGGCTCTGGGAATCCCAATTACCCCACTATATTTTCCCACAAATATACAGAGTTCCAGAGTTTGTGAGAAAATGCCAAGAATCCTATGATCCCAGCCAAAGAGCCATTATCTCACCGACTGGAGAAATCCTCTATCCCATTAACGTTGATTCAATTGAGAAAATGTTGCAAGCCCCTGCCACTATACTAACTCATCCTTTTTCCCATGAAAACCTGATAGAAGCTTATAACAAACTGGACTTTACCAAGAGATCCCAAACCCTGGAACTGTTTTTAGCAATTGGTAGTCCTCTACCAAAGATAAATCCCCCTTATGATTCATCTATGTTTCTTGATAGAACCAGGCATATTACTACTATCATGTCCTATTTGCTTGGTTATCACTCTGATCAGTCTATCAATGAAGCCATGCTTGGTTTCTTCTCTATGTTTTCCTCTGATTCTAAGCCTACTGTTATTTATGATTTTAGTCATTTCATAGCTAAAACCATACATGAGCAGTTTTTCAAATTTAACACTGAATAAGTATTCAAGTATGCTTCAGTACTTGTGTATCTTTTCATATATTTTCAGGGAGAAAAATTCCCATTTCCTTTGCAGAAACTTGATGAAGAAGGACAACAACAGTCAGTGATTTTCTGGACTTCAATGGGGATGAAGGAGAAAGAAGAATTCACATACAAGAAATTCATAGAACTATTTATTCATCTAGCCCTCGGCCTTATGAGAAGCACTCCATCACCAAGGATCAGTGAGGATATTGTCAAAGAACTTTAGTTCATAGATCAAGTTGCAACAGGAGATTAGTATTGCTATGAAAACTACACAGAAATTAGGGTTTTTGACTGTTAGCTTCCACCCTACAAACTGCCAAAGTACCTCCCTGTTAGAATCTTTTCACTGGAGTACTTGAGGCAAAGATTGAATGTATATGAAGTACATTTTGTAGCTGCCAAAAAGAAATCACAATTTAAGCTTAAAGCTCAAGTTGGTCCCTTCATTTGTAATACCAGGACAGCAGGGGAGGAAGCTGATAAGCTGTTAAAAGAAATGAAATTTGCTCTCAGTTTCTCTTGGTCATATGACCCATTGGGAGTCGTCTCCAAAATTAGGGTTGAAAATAAGTTCACACCATATCATCATACAGCTAGGCCTGGGATAGAATAGTTCAAGAATAAGTTGGAATGGATAGAGAATACCCTCCAAGAAGCGAAGGAGTAGGCAGTCTCTACATCAAATAAGAAAACTCAAATTGCACAGGAAAAGACAGCCAAGAGAGGGAGGGAAGAAAAATATTCACCTACAATAGAGGAAACAAACCAAGGCCTCAAAGTCTTTCACCAGAAAAAGAAACAAAGGGTCTCTATGAATATTGATTCACAGTCTGGTGAACAGTCTATACAATCTCCAACTCAATCTACCACTTCTCATGAACAGCAGATAGTCCAAATTGTTGGAGGCATTCCAGAGAATAAGGAGGAATACATCTTCCATGTCTTTAGTGAAATCAAAAGAAAGAATGAATAATTGAAGTTGAATACTTACACCCAGTTTTGGAAGCATTCTTCCAGCTCTCAATCCTGGCTTCTTTTAGTCTTCGACTCTGAGAAGGGGAAGATGCAAATGGCTTTCTTGCAGGCCCAAGTTGCTCAGACCAGGACTGTAGCACAATACCAGAAACCATTTATTTTGATTTTAATGTCAAGGATGTGCATCCAATTGATCAAATTGAGATGCACAAACAAACTGCATAGATGATTGCTTCAACCTTGACAAACACTGCTATGAGTTTGTCAAAAATGTAGGTTACATTAGCCAACATTTAGTCACAATTAAAGTTGGAGAAGGTCTCCTCATTAGCAAAGGATACCAAGATTTAGTCTTTGGAAAATCTAGTACTAAGGATGGGATATGATCCCTCAAACATAAATGTTGTAGAGGAGATCACTAAGAAAAATAACACTGAGGTTGTAGCATTAAAGAAAGAGTTGAAACTACCAGTATCTGAGGATCCAATGGCCAAAGAAATCGAGGAGACAAAGACTCAAAAGTCAAATATGATGAAGCTAATCATAGAACAGAATTTGCAAATAAAACAAATGGAGGAGCAAATGGAGAAATTGGTTAAGGAGAAGGAGGAAGCTATCAAGAACATTCAAACTTCAACGGATGTAGTTTCTCTTGCAACAGTTCCCATCACCAGAGTTTCTACT
Source organism: Pinus taeda (assembly GCA_000404065.3). Lineage (NCBI taxonomy): Eukaryota > Viridiplantae > Streptophyta > Pinopsida > Pinales > Pinaceae > Pinus > Pinus taeda. Next base: position 6,323 of record APFE031654338.1, read on the forward strand.
ATAGCCACTACATCAGCAACAGGTACAACAGAAGGAGTTGAACAACTTACCGAAGTTTTTCAAAACCTATCTATTCAGACATGAGAAATCAATAAACTAAAGGATGAACTCAAAGAATTACGGCTTATGAAGTCTATATCAGACAATTCACACACAACTGAAACAAACAGACTCAAAGGCCAAGTGGAAGTGTTGAAGAATGAACTCACAGACTCCTTCATAGGAAACAAGTTGGGTTTAGCAAAAAAAAAATTATGTGGGAAGAAATCATAAAAGCAATAAAAGAGATTTGGCCCTCCATTAAGATAATATTCAATCAGAAAAATCTCTTGGAAAAATCTCGCGAAGTAGTGGAATCCATAACTAGGCATTTGGAGGATATGCCAGAGACTGCCTCTGATATAATCAAATTTCTAAATTCCAAGGATGACTATGAGCTTGAGGAGTTAACTATAAGTCATAGAACTACAACAATATTAGAGGTAAAGAAGATTATCACTAAGAAAAATCTCACCCTTCAGCTACAATAAAAGTGTAGAAATGTCAACAACATAGTTCAGATATTTTTCAACAAGATTGAACCTTTTTTTAGCAAAGTTTTACCTTCTATGATGGTTATTAATGATAAATTGATGCCAATTGAGGATTATGTCAAGAAGTTAATAGAGGTGGGCACCCATGCAGCTTCAGTAGCCAATATCAAAGGATCAACAACACCAGCTCTCATGGTAAAAACACTCAAGGATTCTTTCTTCATCCTGGATGAAATCAAGCATATATTTTTGGTAAAACCCACTTTTACTAAATATACTGATATGGATGAAATATACAAGAGGGTAACAAAGATTTCTATCCTAGATAAGAATTGCTGGGAAGAATTAACAAATTTACTTGATTAAGGATAATTGAACAACATTCAGTTTTTGAGGGAACAGTCAGCCATCTTCAACCACTCTTCAACTTTTTGAGTAATAGTCATCAAACAACGTAGCACCAGAATAGTGCCAGATCATTAGACAGTTTTATTTTTTATTGTGTAAATAATCTATTTTTGTAAAATCAATTCAGGATATTTTTCATCCTATTGTTGTATAAATAACTCTCTTCACGAGTTATTAAAGGTTGCACCCTTGAAGAAGCATTTCTAGACATCTGATGTAATTAATCTTTCTAGATCATTAATACAAAGCAAAGGATTTTGAATTCCGTTTTACATAGTTTGTGTTTCCTATAAGTTTTTCCAGTGTCATTCATTATGTTTTTTTTCTTCATATACTTGTGTCTTACAGAGATAACTAGGTAGGAATAATTGTATTTCAATCTATTTCTATAAGATTTCTAAAGTGATAATCTATAAAGAAAATGGATTAATGGACTGTTTGTTTAATTAATTCCCTCAAAATCAATAAATCGTCAACATCTTTCGTAGGCTCATGTGTATTTTCTCAAACTTTAAACATAGTTTAAAGGTTTTCATACTTATGATTATTTAGCTTTCAATTTGGAAACTATGGCAGTCATATTACTTTTTTGTTTTTGCTCATCATCTTAAAAGTTATTTCACTATGTAAATATTTATAGTAGCCCTCTGCTAAGATATTGATATTATTCAAGAGGTTAGGCACATCATTTCTATACCTGTTTCATCCATTGGTCTCCCAAATTAGAACAAAACCCCCAAAACATTTATCTTAGATGCTCTGGCATAATATCTTACCATTATTATCTTAGAGATAAAACACGGTGGTAATGTCAGCCAACACAGATGATCCAGAAGCACATGTTCTACAATTGGGAACAGAGCTTAAAATGGTTGAGCATGATGTGAAGAAATCTCAAAGAGAGTTAGAAATAGCTTGCAAATTATTGAATTTAAGTGAAGAATAAATAATAAGAGAAAGAGATAATGCCATGAAATACAGGGAAGATATCCCGAGGGCCAAAGATGAAATCAAAAGGCTAAAAGATAAAATGAAGGGCAACATGTCATTAATTCAAGCCAAAGAAATCCTATGGGATGAAATTATTGAGGTTGTCAGAGGTATTTGGGAGTTTTTGGTGATTATATTTGAAGAAAAAACACTAGGGATATGGAGGAGGTGGTTATTAAGAATAAGCAAAAAGATCTAGACAGATCAAAGTTTGCAAAGAGGATGATAGACTTCATTAACTCTAAGTCTACTGCAGAGTTGAAGGAGCATGACATGCCAGACAGAATAACATGTGCAATTGATTTCAATAAAATGATTGTCAGAAACATCTCTAGGATTACCACTGAAAAGAAGATAAATGAGATAAAGGAAGCAATTTGAAAGTTTAACATCTTGTTTGACAAAAGGGTTAGGGCTGGACTTCCTTCTTACTGGGATCTTCAGAGAAACTTGCTGCCATGGAAAACATATGAGACTTTGTTGGTTGAGGCAAAAAGCAAAGTTGATAATACTCATGAAAGGATAGCAATATTAAAAGGAGCCACCAATGTGAATTTCTTAAACAAAGATTTTAAACTTCTCTGGATGGTGAAGACTTTATTTTCTGACAAACCTACTTATTGTAGGATAACATCTTACAGAATAGCACTTGACAAGCTAGAGGAAGCACCAAAGTCAAATGTGCTACTATGGAGAAAGTGTAAGGAATGTATGATAGAGAAGAACAAAGGTACATCAACAGAACTGCATACTCGGGCTATGGATCCGAATAGTGAGGAACAATCACCAATCATACTCTGATTTCTGTCACTTCTTATTTTCTTGTTTTCTTATGAAGAATGAGGTGTCTTTTGCCCTCCATGTATTATGTTGTAATGATCCTTTACCTTAGACAGTTAAGAAGATAGTTAAATGGTTTGGCAATTTTAGTGGTTACCAACTATTCCATGATGTATAAGAAAAGGAAAAATTATGGAAAGAGCATTCGAATTTTGAAGGACCTGGCTTACACTATTGTATTTTGGATATAAATTGATGCTTAATGAAAGAATCAGGAGTTTTCCATTCATTGTTGGGTATGATTTTGTAATTTCTTTGTTATGTGTCATCATGTGTCTTCCTTTCTTTAAATATGGTAATGAAGTTGCATGTCTTTGTTTACTTATGTGAATGAAGTTAAAATCTCTTAAAGTAGCGCTCCAATATTTAAAATTCCTACTTCTACATTTCCTCTAAGTTACAGATAATAGTTTCTGTGAAAAGAAACATATTGTCTCTACTTTTCAAAGCATTCTTCACTCAACATTTATATTCAATAATCAAATGGCATTATGAGACTTTCATGTCACTTAAGTATTGAAGATTTCGAATCGGGTGTTTTGAGGTTCTTCACTTGAAAGTATAATATATAATGAAGTGACCACTAAGTGACATAAACAATAAACATTAATGTCTTAGGCACAATTTCTACACAGCCAATAAATTGGTTTTTTAAGGGACAATACATCACATCATCTTTAAGAGAAAATTCTAAGGTTCAAGCAATGGAAGATCACGTAAAGTATCAACAAAAAATTCTACAACTCTTAAGGATAACCTCACTTTGGTGCAGAATCAATTGAAACAACAGGTAGATCAAAATCACAACGAAATAAGTTTTGATGTAGGTGATTGGGTATTTTTACGGCTACAACCATACAAAAAAATGTCCCTGAAGCAATCTAAGAATAATAAATTATCACTAAAGTATTATGGTCCTTACAAGGTGTTGCAACAAATTGGTACTACGACATACAAATTGGAGCTTCCTGTAGCTTCCCGAGTACACTTAGTTTTCCATGTTTTATGCTTAAAGAAGGTTATAGGTGACAAGCTCCCAGTTCAAACAATATTGTTGGAACTTGGCAAGGAAGGAAGAATCGTATTGGAACCTGAAGCAGTCATGGAAATAAGAACACGATAGCTCCAAATAGATCCATTTTAAAGAATCTCAACAAGTGGAAAAACCTAACTGTTGAAGATTCCACATGGGAGGATGAGAATTTATACAGAAGCATCCAAAACTACTAAAGCGTTGAGGACAACACTTTTTTGAAGGAGAGGGGCATGTTAGGTCCCTATACTACTAGTGTATCCCCTTACTGTTATCAGTGCAACCTCCTTATTGTATTTTTGCACCCATGTAGCCCCCGTATTGTTATTATTGTGCCCCATAGAAGCCCACTATTGTTATTGTTGTTCCATTACATTGTTATTATTATGTTGGCTCTGATTATATTGTGACCCCTTAGACTCCTATATATATAAAGGAGGTCTTGTCATTTGTATCATCCAAGAATTCTTCATATTATGTGATGTATAGGATGCTTCCCCCTTGAAGAGACTTATTTTGAAGTTGTTGATCTATCTCTTCTTCTATTTTGTGAGTTGGTTTCATAACAAGAGATTGTTGATTCTGAGGTTGTAATAACATTAGAAACAACCTAGCTAAAATATGAAGAAATATTGAGAACAACATATTTGCTTAGGAAAGTATAAAATTGGAAGAAGTTAGTAGTGTTCCAAAAAGATGAAGTTATTTTTCTAAAACAACATGAGGAGATGGTCAATAGTCTTAAGAAGGAATGGGCTGAAAATTTAAGAATTCAAGATTTTGTGGAGGTTCAGGAAGCATGCAATATACAAGTGAAGGAATTGCAAGAAGAGGTGTAGCTGCTACAGTAAAAGAAGGAATTTATGTATGAGCTTATTGATGGTTTACTAAACTGCATACTTCCTTCTCCATCTTATCCTTTATATCTGCAGGAAAAAAAAAATCCTTTAATGGAAATCCCTTAACAAGAAATGACCATATAATCCAAGGAAAGTTCAAGATTTCTTCGAAACTTTTCAGAGTGCTAATTTCTCATAAAAATATTTGTTGTGTGAATTACATTTGAATGGCCTTGCTTTTTTTGGAGATATATCTTTCAATTCGACACCTTATGTGGGGGATGTTCAATTGAGGGTATTTTTTTTTTTTATCTTTTTTCTCAAAACTAGGTAATTTGGAAAGATGCATATGACATTGTAACAACCCATGAGGGACAAGTAAAGTTGTGCATTAGAAATAAGATTGTCTCTGTTGATATTATCGTTAGGGCACACAATAAGATATTGAAATTTCTAACCACCCAAGCATTGGTAATGGAATATTAGGGTTCAATTTTACATAGATTCTTTGGGAATATTTAGGGGATAAGAGCTCATCTATTAGAATGTATTAAGCTAAGGTGGAATATTTGTTGACAGGAGCTCAGGGAAGAAGATCCCTATTGTCATCAAAATTTTATACAAGCCCTTTCTAGAGTTACTCGGTATGTGGATTGCATTAAGAGGAGTGGCCTAGGCTGGATTTGACTTAGATTTATGTTCCTCTTGTTTGGATTCCAACTTATCAGTATCAACACCCATATCACTTTACTGATAAATTGTGGGAAATGGAGTTGGTCCTTTCTCAAGGTTACAGGGGCAGAGAAGAGGACACTACAGAGTCCTATGATTTTTCATAAATACACTCTCAGCATGTTAGGAACCAGTGACAAGGGTATGCACAAGGACATGCACATGCTTAACCTGGGGGTAGATGTTTGGCCATGGAATTGTTACCTTTTTGCATTCACTATCTTATTCCATTTTCTCCCTTTTTGACCAACAAGACCATATTTTATCATTGTAACAATGATTATTTATCTAAGTATGTCATTTTCTGAATGCCATCTTCTTAGTCTAATTTTGCTAGTAATTTGGCTTTAGAACAACCATCTTAGGTGACTTTTACTATAAAAACTGTTAATGTGCGTTGTTTCAGGTTTAAGTGGTCTCTTGAATTTTTTTTTACAGGATTACACTTCTTAGTTTCCTTTATTAATTTGGACAAAGGCTTTGAGAAATGTTGTTGATACATGAACAATTTTCCATGTGCATGTTGTATTTTTATCACATGGACCGAATATGGATCACATAAAGTGAAAGTCAATTCAACTAATGGGAGATAAGTATACAAATCATTTAGTTAAGATTTTCTATAAAGTTATTGTAATTAAAGGAAATCTGTCACGACTTTACCCCTATCATGGAAATTTTTGTATGAATTATCAAAATGTATTTTTATTTTAAGATCACATGAGAATCGAAAGATTCTCATGATCTTCTGGTTGTATTAGAAAATTATAAAGAAGAGATATTTCTGCTTGTAGGGGCAATGAAGGAACTTAGGTAGATAGGATTAGAAGGAAGGGGAAAGCACCAAACTCTATAATCTTGATGTTTTACTAATGAAAATCTCAACCTTGTGGCACCATATCTTTCTTTGAGTAGACTGCATGTTTTTTATTGCACCAACCCCTGCTAAGGAGGAAGGGACCTCCTTCTTAGTAGGGATCACTAGTTAAATAGAATACATTAATTATATGTATTAATTCTTCCCATTTATGTGATTGTTGTTACTATCAATTTTATTTATTAGTCATTTCTTGTAGAATATTTTTTTTTGAATAGTGTGACAACATAAGTCCTGGACTCGTCCCTCTTAGTGTAGTAATAAGTTATTTACTTTCCTGTTACAGATTGGGTTGCACTTTATTTGAATGTGTGTGTTCAACATTTAATCGGGTGATCAAAGGTTATAGGAGTGTTTTTTATGGATGAGAGTGGTTGTGTAACATAGTGATTTATTTTTTTATCGTGTGACTCTTTTCTAATTATATTGAAGAGTGTACCAACTTGAATGCTTGCTGAGAATGAGTTTTCAAATGACCTTCATTTGAGATTCATTATGCTAGTTAGTGTTTCCCCTGCATAGACTTTATGTGATATCATTTAAAGTTAAGCCTATCCAGATTGATAATTAGTGCAAGAGTGGACCTACTGCTCCGATTTAATGAAACAATTGTTTCGCCCAAAAATTAGTGTGAAAGTTATTTAATTCCTATTATAGTTTGATGGCATGTTCATTTCATTTGAATGTGTGTTTCAGCATTTGTTGAGAGAATTGTTTCCAAGAGTTCTCTCAAGTTTTGAATAAGAGTGACAACGAGACAAAGTAGTTTTATTCTGCATTGTGTGTTTATTTCTTGAGAGTGTAACATCCAGAGTGTTGAGTTGTTGAGAGTGTGATTAATATGGTTGTTTCAAGTTTAAGTGGTCTCTTGAAGTTGTTGTTATAGGATTACACTTCTCAGTTTCCTTTATTATTTTGGACAAAAGCTTCGAGAAATGTTGTTGATACACAAACAATTTTCCTTGTGCATGTTGTCTTTTTCTCACATGAACCTAATATAGAGCACATAAAGTCAAAGTCAATTCAACCACTGGAATATATTCTTGGAGCATACAGATCATTTAGTTAATATTTTCTATAAAGTTATTATAATTAAAGAAAATTTGTTACAACTTTACCCCTATCATGGAAATTGTTGTATGAATTATCAAAATATATTTTTATTTTAAGATCGCATGAGAATTAAAATGTTCTCATGATGATCTTCTGGTTGTACTTGAAAATTATAAAGAAGAGAGCTTTCTGCCCATGGGGAAAACAAAGGAACTTAGATAGATATGATTGGAAGGAATGGGAAAGAACCAAAATCTATCCTCTTTATGTTTTACTAATGCAAATCTCAACCTTGCGGCATCATCTCTTTCTCTGAGTAGACTACATGCTTTTTAGTGCACTAGCCCCTGGTGAGGAGGAAGAGCCCTCCTTCTTAGTAGGGATCATTGGTTAAATAGAATACAACAATTATTTGTATTAATTCTTCTCAGTTATGTGACGATTGTTACTATCAATTTTATTTATTAGTCATTTCTTGTAGAATATTTTGTTTGAATGGTGTGACAACATAAGTCCTGGATCAATCCCTCTTAGTGTAGCAATGAGTTATTTAATTTCTTGTTACAAATTGGATTGCGCTTTCATTGAATGTGTGCGTTCAACATTTTATTGGGTGATCAAGGGTTGCAAGAGTGTTGTTTATGTAAGAGGTTGTTTATGTATAAGAGTGATTTATTCTGTTACAATGTGATTCTTTTTTTATTATGTTGAAGAGTGTACCAACTTGAATTCTTGCTGAGAGTGAGTTTTTAAATGACCTTCATTTGAGATTCATTATTCTATTTATCATTTCCCTTACATAGACTTTTCGTGATATCCTTTAAGGTTAAGCCTACCCGAATTGATAATTAGTGCGAGAGTACTCTTGTTGTTGTGATTTAAAGGAACAATTGTTTTTCTCGTTAGTTAGTGTGAAAGTTATCTAATTCCTGTTACAGTTTGATGGTGTTTTCTTTTCATTTGAATGTGTGTTTCAACATTTGTCGATAGAATGGTTTCCAAGAGCGCTCTTATTTTTTAATAAGAGTGACAATATGATAGAGTGGTTTTATTCTACATTGTGTATTTATTTCTTGAGAGTGTGAACAAGGTTTGAGAGTGTAACATCTAGAGTGTTAAGTTGTTGAGAGTGTGATTACAACGTTGAGTTTGGCATTCATTAGCACTAGTCATCATTTTACCTTGTATATATTTTGTGTAATGGCCTTGCAATAATAAAACCTACTTGGATTGAAAATTAATGTGAAGATTTGGAAATACTTCTTTGAATTAAAAGGATAATTGTTCTACCCAAAAACGAGTTGAAGCAAAACCTATACACAACTTTGACATAATGCAAGTTGAAGAAAAACTTGGAATGTTGTATGAAATATGAAGCATAATTATTTAAGGTTCAAAGTAAACATATAATAATTAAAAAAGTGTGTAAAATAATTAAATAAATAGTCTACAATTTGAATCAATCAGATTTGCCAATAATGAAGTTGATTTGTCCATTTTAGTGAAGCAAGGAAATTTTGGCCTACTTCACAAAAATGCACACCCAACATTCATTTCAAGGCCAAATTGAATGATTCAACTTGGAGAGTATTTTTTTACTCATAGGTAGCATTAATACAATTATATATTTTTAATTTTTTAACATTCCATCATTTACCCTAAGAGGATGTCATTTATCCTATCATGTTCAACCATCTTCCAACCAATTTTATAATTAGAATGTACAACATTTTTCATTGGCTAAATATGGAAAAAATGGGTATGTTTCCTCTACTATATGTTGCAAGAAATGAAAATTGACATATAAAAATAACAATATCCAACTAACTTATTGAAAGTCAAATATTGATATCTCATTCTCCATCCAGATAACAAAGTCAGTCGACTTTTTGTTTTGTAACATGTGTTTTTTGAAGATTAAATGTTGACAAGTGAAATTAAATAATTCATTCAAAACGAGTGTATAGTGAGGTAGAAAATAATAGAATACACCATTTTCCACTGAAATAACTCAGAAAGAATGAAGAATTAGGGTATGGCGAGCATTTTTTTAAGTTGTTTAGAATTTGTTTTAAAACTCAGAAATTGTCATATTTGTCAAATCATCAGCAAGAAAGTGACACATAATATGAGAAATGTGAAAGAGTTTTTTTGTCAAAAATGCATTTTTCTTCAACCTCTTAGGATTATTTCCAATTAATGACATTTGTATAGTCTTCGACGAACATTTTTTAAAGCCTAGATTTGTACATTTGCACTATGTTCTTGAAAGAACAATTCAAGAACTTAAGTCACTAGTTTTGAATTTTGACCAAGAGAATTACAAATTGTGCACAAGTGTAAATAAATCATTCATTCAAATATCATTGTACAATCTTTGCATGGATTTGTATGTTTATGGATTTCATTTTAAACCAAATTCCCATCACAGTAAAAATTGTTAAAAGTGCACTTTTCATAGATTCGTTGTGAGTAGGTGAGAGAAGGTTATAAAAATCCAACAAAGGAAATTTTTTTCCCAATATGTATACATATCCCATTCCCAAATCCATTTATTATAATCATTTCATAACAAGGGTTTGTTTTCATTTTTATTAAACTAAGGGGATATCTCATGAATACATGACAACCCTTAGGTGTTTTTGCTCAACATTCTCCTTTGTAGCCCAGATTGAAAACCTAGGTGTATAGTGAAGTGGAAAAAAGTAGAACATACCATTTCCAATTGAAATCACTCAAAAAGAAGGAATAATAAGGGTATGGCGAGTATTTTTTTGAGCTGGGTAAAACTGGGTTAAAACTGAAAATTTGTCATTTTGTCAAATCAATTAAAAGAAAGAAACACAAAATATTAGGAATGTGAAAGAGGTTTTTGTCAAAAATACATCTATCTTCGGCCCCATGGACGTATTTTCAATTAATGACATTGTACATTATTTGGCGGGCATTTTTCTAAACCAAGTTTGGTGCCTTTGCACTTTGTTATTGACAAAACAATTCAAGAACTTAAGCCATGAATTTACTATTTTGACTAAGATACTTACAAATTGTGCACAAGTGTAAATAAATCATTCATTCAAATATGATCACGAAAGCTCTACATGCATTTTTGTCTTTATGGCTTGCATTTTACACCAAATGTCCCACATAGTAAAAATTGTTAAAAGTGCACTCTTCATAGATTGATTGTTGATTATAAAGCTTATTATATAATAATTAAAACATAAAGTTTATTACATATGAAGTTTATTATTCATATAAATGTTTAAAAACCTAGTTTGTTGGCATCCTCAATGTGAATCTTGAACTTCCATCCTCCACGTGTATCCCACATGTGTATCTTCCATGTGCATCCTCAACCTACACCCTCAACTTCCATCCTCACTGTGCATACTCAGTGTGCATTCTCAACTTCCATTCTCAACGTGCACTCAACTCTAATTCGAAGACATCGTCGACCATGGAAACAGGGGCCTGCTCTGCCACGCCATTAGCTGACAAATAAGGTTCCCAACTTGAGAGTTTCTTAGTGAAAAAGTTCCAAGAGAGCATTGATGTATGGAATGATAGAAGGAAGTGGCCAAAAGGTATGATTGATATACTCTTATGATCAAAAGTGCATCAATTTTTTTTGAATAATTTAATTTTAGAACTGAAGAGATAGATGAAACTATTTTCAATTATGATTGTGAGTCAAAGAAATTGGTAATTTTGGGGAATAATGTTTATCTAGACCTTGATTTGGCTTCTAGAGTAACTAACATACCACGTAGAGGAGGAATAATGTTGGACCACTTAAAAACCCCAAGGTAGAAAACACTGAGATGACCAAAAAAATATGTGAAAAAAAATAGTTGTTCCATAAATGGTTTAAAATAGAAGATGTTCCTAAAGGGTTATACATAAATTTGATTCATATTGTCCTCAGGACCATTTTGAATCACCACGAGAAAGATATTTCCAGTGAATGCATGAAGTTGGTCATACATTGGGTTGAAGACTTGGCCATAGATGTACCTTTTCTACTGGCTAAGAAATTGCACAACAAATTGTAGGAAAGTAAAGTTAAGAGGGTCAAGTTCACATGTACCTTTTCTACTGGCTAAGAAATTGCACAACAAATTGTAGGAAAGTAAAGTTAAGAGGGTCAAGTTCAACTACCCGTGCAAACTACAAAAAAATATTGACCTATATCTAGTGCGATCAAATAGTCCTAAAAAAACATACAATAGGATGTGTAAAGTGCAGGAAGACAATAAAAAAATACCTCAACATTTTCCAGAGAAGAGCGTGGAAGGGGTTTCTCCTGCTACGACTTCACAATTACATGAAGACTTTTTGGAGGAAAATATAGAAAATGTGGGAAGTGACATCAATCAAGAGAACCTTGACATAGTTTTTTTTGTTGCAGCTTTGGTGGGATTAAATACATGCCAAGATGTAGATATGGTGCAGGTATTTTTCAACATTGATGAAGAAGTTATTGATGATGGTATTTCTGCTTCTTGAGAGGGTCAATATGATTCTTGCATAAAGAGTTGTGAACTATGCATGAATAAGGACAAGAATATTATTGAACTCACGCAACAAGTTGAATATTTGGATAAATCAAAAGAGTCATTATCTTCTCCACATGTTCACCATGTTTCATCAAAAACGATTTGTGAAATATGCATGAATAAGGATCAACAAGTTCTTCATTTGAAGAAGGAAGTCACAAGATTGCGGAAATTTATAGTTGACAATGAAGAGAGGGAAAAGGTATCTAGAGACAAGTACGAAAGATATATTGAAGAGTTGAAAGCTAAAAAATGTAAAGCTATAGATGATGGAATTAAGGAACTATTAAAGACTCGAAAATCACTGCAACAACATGGGGGGAATCCACGCAGTCAGGGACTTGAATATCGTCCCTTATCTATTTTGAATAGTGGTTCTGACTGGATATAATGGGACTAGTTTCCCAATAAAAATGTGATAGGATGGATAGAGTGTTTATGACCAAAAATTAAGTGATAGATGGGGTGGTTTACAAACTAGAATACATGTATATTAACATATCTATTACCCGAGGTTTACTTATGTTTATGTGATCTAGAATAATTGTCCTTGGTGTAAGATAATAAATATTGATCAAACACTTACATAAATGAAAAGATTTTACGATAATTATTTTGATTAAATAGTTAATAAAATTAATTGATGAAACACATATCGCATCAAATAATGTTCATAAATTGATCATATATGTATTAAGGATGACAATTCTAGCATGTTCAGAAGTGAATTAATATAGAACTACATTAGAAGAGATACATATAATAAACAATATAAAGAGAAATGACTATCAATTCATAAGAAAAACAAATATACAATGATAAAAGTACCCGATGTATATGAGTCTACTCATGAAAGAAATAGTTTCAGTCCAGTATTTTTCATTAAGATGGTTTCAAAAGTACAAAAGTGCAAGCTTCCAAATCCTTCTTTACAAAATTTCAGGACTTTGATCCGGTCATTCTACTAAGACAAACTTCAAAAGTATAGTAGTGCAAGCTTCCAAAGTTTTTCTTTATAAAATTTGGGGACCCTTTCTTTGTAGACATGAAATGGTTTATATAATAAAAATAAAGTAAAAAAATAAACATTACATGAAAGTTCTGAGGAGGTTAAAACAACTTTCCTTAAAATATGTGACAAAAATATAGAAATAGAAATTGTTGAAATGATGAGCTCAAGAATGCAATTGTGTCTATTCTTTCATTCGTTGTCTAAGCTCGTAAATATCCATCATTGGCTTAACTTCAAGAGGATAAAATTTCCTCATGTGTAGTTTTCCTGTGTACACTGTATCTGAAAGCATAGGAAGCATATGGGTGGATGAGTCAGCAAGGAAGCGTAGCATTAGCCACTGACTGTGTGGCTTCACCAGATATTTGCAATACACTTCCCAGTCGAGCTTCGTCAAATTTTTAATCATTTATTCCTTTTCTTTTGAAGTTTATTTCCATTGCCTTTCCAGGACTTCGATATCAGGAAGACTTCTAGGTGCGAATTCTTGAATCAAGTTAGCATTGTGTAGGTTCTCATTGATAATTTCAATGATGTTATTTTCAACATCGGTTACTCTGGAGACTTCTCTTTCTTCCTATTTCAATTGAATGTCCCAATCAATAAAGAGGATTTCCTTGTGAGATTCCTCTATTCCAGGAAGATTTGTTGCTCTGCCTTCTAGATTATCCTGCCATGTTATGAATACTAAGATTTGATCATCAATGTCATTGAAATTCACCCTCAAATCAGATCATTGATTCATCAGTGAATCACTTGTAACACACAATAGATGGATGATAGACGTCTTTTGAAAAAACATTGCTTATTTCCTTGATAACATAGTATTAGCTCCAATGATTCTTTTATAAAGTCCTCCACATTAGGATTGTCCTTCAATTGATCAAGTGAAAACTAGAGTTGTTGTATTTGGACATCCTTAATACTAGTCTTTGCCTGATGTTGGAGCGTTAATTGATCAAAGCTCTGATGTAGTTTAGACATTTGTGTCTTCATTTGATGGTCAATATTTTGTTTTTCTTCTGCCAGCTACTGCTCTAACTGCTGAATTCTCTCTTGTTTCTCTATGACCAATTGTCGAACCTCTATTGCTTTGTCAATCATAGTAGATGCATAAACACCTCCAAAGTGTGATAACTTTGTCGAATTTTCTGGAGTATCAACTGGAGTATCCTTCCATACTATATCCATAGATACATCCCTAGGAATGATTGTTGATGATGGCTTTGTTCTTCTCCTCTTCCTCTATCTTTTCACCACAACCCGATGTTTGGGACTTTAATAGATATCAAGAGGAGGGATTTCTTCCACTTTAAGGACTATTTCAGAGGAAGGGAATGTTGGGATGTGTTGGATTAGGAGGCCTTGACCCAGGTTCAACGTTAAATTAGCCAAACAAATCCCTACACTATTGGCCCTTTCGGCATCAACCCGTGGAGTGTGGATTGAAGTCTCACCTAAAGCAATATTGGGGGATGCAGGAACAAAGTTTCTACACCTAGAGATGGTAGTGATGTTGTTTTATACCCTAAACCTTTCTTCACACAGATCGATAAGCCTTTTAGGGCTTATCAATATACTTCCTTGATTTAGCCTCTAGACCTTCATGAAGGTCTACGACCTTTATTCACAGACCCTAAATAGGTGAATCAACCAATTATGCACCTCTGTAATTACTCCTAATCCTGTATTTGCTTACATTGGCTTAATTATCTGATAACCTCAATGTGCATTAAGATAGTCTTTGCGTAAATAGATATAATTACCTGCATTCAGATAACAATGTAAAATATACAGATTTGTGCATCAATATGGCATTAAAACATAGACCTAATATACATCATAACATAATTGCATTCATTCATAACAGAAGTAAAGAGATCAAACACAGATAATTCCAAAATAATCTTCTTTATTAATACTTTGGATCTTATTACAGACTCTAACTACCCTACGCACTCAGCTGCAAGGGTCCGCGCACTCAACTGCGGACTTCTACCCTAGGCCTCTGCACACATAGCTGCAGAGCCTCTCTTCTACTCTAATACTCTTCACTCTTAGCTCTACTGACCCATTACATTCACATCATTCGCTATCCAAAAATCTACCTTAGACTCTTCTAAGACTCTCCTTTTTATACAATCCCATGATCCACGGACCATGGGTAGATCTTCTAAAGCCGTCACAACATACATAAAAGAAGGGCGAAAACCATTTATGACACTTTACATCTTCATGCTCTGTGACCAACAATTGCAGATACTTTACACCTTATATACAAAAACTTGGGCTTTCTGCCCCAAAATTTGGGCTTTTAATCCCAAAATTGACAATAGGGGACCCTGTCCCAACAAGGTGATCTCAACTTCCTCTGTAGTGACAACTTTATCAGTAGCCCTATCAGTAAACGAGCTCTGTCCAGTGTTCTGGGGTGTGCTGAATATTTCTCCATTTCAATGTTTTATGCCCCTTGCTGTCCTCTAATCTGCTAATCAAATTTTTTCTAGGCTTCATCCAGCTGATTCTTGAAGGGATTTTCATCAGTATATCCTTCTGTGGATTTATCTTCCACTTCAATATCCTTGGAAACCTCTTCTGGTTTCTGTCAGAATTATTTTCTAAACTCTTCTGTGAATTCTTCTCTAATCCCTATTCTGACTTCTACTTTGAATTCTGCTCTAAACCCTTTTCTGAATCTTTCTCTGAACCCTGCTCTGAATCCTACTCCTCTTGGATAATCAGTTGAGGGATCCTCAATAGATCCAAAGGGACATTTTGAAATCTTTTTTCTTTGTATTGTTGGAATTGGTCTACCCTTTCTGGATTTAGTTTTAATGTGACCAAATGTGTCACTTGTGAAAATGTTTTAGTAGATTCAAACGAGTCATCATATTTGTCATCTTCATGACTGAATGTTTAATTTTCACTTGGCTAATGAAATTATGTCCAACTTTGTTGGGGTCAAACTATCTGCCAGGAATGGTAGCAAGATTCAAACATGTAATATTATTAATTTCAAGCGTAACATGTTTGAAATCATGTAGAGAATAAACACCGTATTGGATGGGGAATGAAGGCCAAAGATATTTCTTGGCTTCCTCTAGGGTCTTTGTTAGTCCATCCCATACAGTTTGATAGGAAATCTCCCAAGCCAGTAGTTTATTAGGGACATAAAATGGGAGAACATCAGGAGGTGCTAGACTTTCATAGAATCTAACATAGGTAAAAAGATCTTCTCCAAAGCACCTGCCAATTGGTATGAAATCAATTTTGGCCTTATCAAACAATATTAGGGATCTTTTGTCAAAAATGGCTTGGTGAATGGGTAGCATAACTCCTTGGAAAATTTTATAGAAATGGGTGTGGAAATTAGATTCCCATAGGATTTTATGATATATATGGATGGGATTGGGATCTTGAATGATCCATTTCCATCCCATGGTTCGGAAACTGGTAGTGAAATAGAACGCATCCATGATATATGCACTCATAAAAAATGCTGGAACTACTCTGGTAGCAACATATTAGTGTTGTATAAACTCTCGGATTTGGGAGGCAATGTTATTTGAAAGGATAGTTCCCCAATTCATTATAAAATAATTGATTGTTGCCTCAATAAGAGGAACCCATTCAACTAAGAAATTAACTATATTAGGGTTCCCAAACAGTCTACACATCATAGATGCGATAAAAGAATAAGGAGCGATGAGAGAAGATATAGAGTACATACCCGATTTCTCATGCTTATGTTTGTTCGGGTAAGCTCTTCATTGTTTAATTGGGTCTGATGCTACATCATTCTCGCTTGCAATGTGATCAAGGAAATATTTTTCATACACCTTTTGTGGGTTAGGTATATGGTACATTTTCTTCAAATATTCAATTGTAAAAGACTCGACAATTGTTTTCCTTGAAGTCAAGAATGTCCTGTCGGCAATGCTAATATTCTCAATTATCCATTTTAACATATCGGTATAAGGAATGATCTTGGGTCGAGCAATGATCCTATGAAGAAAAGAGTTGGAAGCTTCATAGTTGGAGGCTTCAGAAGAGGAAGGAGGGTCTACTGTTGCCACTCTTTGAATTACCTTAGGTCCTTCGCTTTCGAGAAATTGGTACATGGATTCCCAAGAGGATGTTCCATTGTCTATTTTGCATGTAGTATCTGAGAAAAGCAGGGGCGTTTCTGTTACATCGGGAGCAAAAGGTGCAGATTGTGAAGTTTCCATGGCTTTCTTTCCTTTATTTGACTTAGTCATCCTATTACACAGCTTCTTCTCAGGTTAAACTTGCAAATTGGAAACACAGAGAAATGAAGAGAAATAGGTCTAAAATGTGGAAGTGTTTGAACATACAAGGCTTGAAATGATGGGAAGCATATTTTAAATGCGAACAAATCTATATACAGGCCATCAAATGACCTTGGGGCTTTAAATCATAAATATTGTTAGAAATCTTTAAAAAATGAAATCATGGCTTCGTGTGGTAAGTCATTATCTTGTTAATAAATCGCATCACAAAAACATTTCAAACAATATTTATAACTTGTTTCCATGTCTTCTTTTGATATGCGATAGCAATATCATTATATCGGTTCTTTGGGTATGGCAAGTGCACGATGCGATGATCACAATATCGCATCGGAGGTTTTGGAGTAGAGGGGAATGGATATAGCCAAAGGATTTTTGCATTTGCGGAATCGTGAGGAATGATGTGGCATTAGAGTAGGCCCAACAAAAGATTAATAAGCATGGATTTTCCTTTAAGTTATTCATTCATATGATTTTATTAAAACGCGCCTTTTAACAGGCAGATTTCTCGTAATCAGAAGATCGAAGGTGAAAGGAGCGTTAAGTATTTTGATAATTTGCGATTCATCTGGATGTGACATGTGTTATCACCTAGATTTACCTCAGGCTGAAGGGAGGCAACTTCTAGGGTAACCACAAACCAATATTAGCCTTGTAGCTAGCCCTACAAGGCTGGGAGAGGGCTCTCCCCTTTAGAATCTCAGTCGAGATGACTAAATCAGGTAAGGATTTTAGGCTAGGTATAGTAGCATGGGATTTTTGATTGGGTTTCATTGATGTTTCACAGGATCAGATGGAGCTGGGCAGTTTAGGTCTGGGAAATTAGTTCAAAAATGCAGGGTGTTCTATGGGGCAAGGTAAGCATAGGCTTTAGCACTTTAAGGTTAATGGTGTGAGGTGTTTAAGACTGATGAGGAGCTAAGGAGGGCATGTGACAATCATGGATCCTTCTCAAATAGTAAAAAACATGAAATATTGAATGATTTCCCAAGGTAGAGCACTGTTATAATAAATTCTACCTATCTAATTTGATAACATTCAATAAGAAGCAACGAAATGGATGATGGCATACATAAAACATGTAAACAAATGATTACAAAAGACGAAATTGTGCTAAAACTTTATACCACATGGATCCCATTAAAATAGCTACAAATCCTATTAATCTCCTTGCCAAACTGCTTACAATGATGTAAAATCAAGCTCTGGCGTCCAAGTGAGTCCAACCTCTACAAATGACTCAGAAAACACATGAAATAGGCATCAAAACAACTCACTCTAGCCTTGGGGGTCGAATCCATGAGAAGAATAGCTGATCTAACTAATACTAAACAAGGAACAGGAATATAGGCATTATCAACAACTTGCCTCCAAAAGTGAAAAACTGATGCATTTGACTTCAAACTAACTCCTAAAGAAATGAATCTACCCTCTACAAATTTTTAACCATCATATTTACAAGCCATGAAATCATTTACATTAGTAAATCATCCATCATGAGAGAGAATCCACGATCATAGTCAAAAACTAGAAAAATAGGCATCATGAGAAAAATTTGCTCTACGTGCAGCGCCACTAGCTCAATGTGTAGCACCGCTTTCAGGTCCCTTTGGAAGGCCTTCCCGGAATCTAAAGTGAACCCATGATAGCTCATTGGAAATCTCTTGAAGTCTATTTTCTATAACACCTAGAATTTCTACATTTAGAGCTCATTTGACCCCTCAAAACACGATTTTCCCGAGGCTACTTCTATGTGTCCAAAAAGTGGCAAAAAGGTCATTTTTAGGGTGTTTTTGGACCTTTTGGTGGACCAGTTTTGCTCCAAAACTTTTGAAACTTGCTAGGGTGCATATCCACACTGCCCTATATCCAAAAATGTAAGCCATTCCTCCATTGGATGCCCCTAAAAAAATGGCGCTGCGCTTCTGGGCAGTTTTCCTGTGTATTAAAATTCAAAATTTGCAAATGACAAAATTTGCAAATGACAAAATTTGCCCAAAACTTGCCCAAAATTTGTGTGAAGCACCACCATCATGTGCTTTGATAAGCCAAGGAAGCTTCAGCCAACATTCTGATTCTATCCTCCTCTTTCTTTCCATTCAACCCCCACCTTAACCTAGCTTTCAGCTTCTTGATTCTTATGTTGCAAATCCTATTGCAAGCCCTGTAATGAAAGGCCATGTGTGTTATCATCTGATTGTCTCTGTTAGCCTTCTATAGTAGCTTCTTAAGGTGTAAATTGACTCTCTCAAGCCAAATCTCCCTATCATTTTCAATCTCCTACTCAATAGGGGTCAAAGTAACTTGTGCCTCTTTGCCACTTTGTCGTTTCATCTTGAGCACTTCCAACTCCATGAGGACTTGTTTGTCACTCAACTATTTGTTTTCCTGCTCTAAGTATGTGATGAAATACTTGGCCCTCTCTAGGTTTTCCATCAAAGCTTGTATTTGAGCTTCCCTTTCCTGTAGGATGATGTCCTTTATTGTTTCTTGAACCTCAGTCTCTAAATTAATGGTCTGAGTATCATGCTGCTCAAACTCATCATGCTCTGCTAGACCAAAGTCTCTTTCCTCCTCATCATCAAGGTCTTCCTCCTGCACATTTTCCTTCCCTTTGTGTAGCTGTTGTACCTGTACCTGTTGTGTCAATGAAGAAGGCAAAGCCCCTTCCACATCTTGTGGAGTTAGCATTTTCCTATAGGCTGATGAAGAAGGCAAGGCCCCTTCCACATTCCGTGGAGAAAACACTTGCCTATTTTCTGCAAATAATCTCCTAGTGCCCCTCTGATAGGTCAAGTAAGCTGGCACCTCAACAGTTCTTGTCTCCTTGATCTCCTCATCTATTTTCACACGACTAAAAGATCCCCCTACTTCTTGAGACACTAGAGGAGGAATTTGAGGACCCCTGAATATGTCATGAGTAATAAATGTCTCCCAAGGGATGTTGAGGAGACTGAGATGATGAAGAACAAGAATTTTGATCAAGGAGTAGTGGTAGAGGTTGCTCATCTAATGAGGGTATGGCTTCTTCTGCACAAGATAATCCATCTTCTCAATGTTCCTGAACAAAAAGTATGGGAGGTTTAACATCTTCACCCTGGTAAAATGCATGAGGAGCCTGATGTGATAAGTGTACAGCCTGGAGAATCTGCCTTCACAAGTGAAATATTTGATGATGATTCTCATCAAGGGGACATACTTGTTCTCAAAAAATTTGAAAGGAAAGACCCTCTTCACCTGATTTCTATACTGAGGTTTAATGTAAGGCTCATAATAATGTTCATCAAGATCCTGGGCCTTATACCACTTCTCACCAACATTAGGAATCTTGGTGGCATCTAAAATGATGGATGGTGAAACTATGAAAGTTACCCCAGCAAGAGTCACTTTGTTGTTTTGAAGATGAGCTACAAAGAGTCCGGTGAGCTCTCGGTGATATTGGACTCTCTCCACTTCTTGACATAATTCATAACATCCCTGATATCTAAAACATGAAACAGCCAACTAAGAAACCTGCAATTCTCTAAGGTTTGATGGTTCTTCTCTTGTAATTCTTCCTCCCTTATGAGGTTTTTTGTGCTGCCTAGCTCAGTCTGATGAGCTATCACTAGTTGTGTTTTCCTCTTCGTAATCATAGTCTTCTCTATCCATGTTTACAAGATTTTTTAGTTGCACACCTTTAAAAAGGGTTGAAGGGAATGAGTGAGAGTCTTTAGGAATCTAGGGATGTGTTTAGGGTAGATTTAGACAAAATATGAATTATGAGAGTGAGGGAAAGGGTTTTTAGGATGAGGGATAATGAGGGGATATGGATAAGGGGATGGGTAATGATGTAAAGAGGGTTTTTAATTCTAGTGATGGGAAACAAAGCAGTTAGGGTTTTGTAGAAGAAACTAGGGTTTGATTTTAAGTGTGAAGAAAATATCTATAACCTTCATTGTGCAAGCTAAAAATAAAGTGGAGAAGGGAAAATTACTTGTAAAATAGGAAATAGCAGAGAATTTGGTGAATTTTTTGGTGTTATGGATTATTTGGTGGCTTACTGCCCAACGCACAGCGCCTTCACCCAAACGTGCAGCTCCTAGTCCTACGCACAGTGCCTTTATAAATTTGAATAGCTGAAAATCGCCAAGAGTGCAGCGCCTTGCTCTACGCACAGTGCCTCGTCCCCTACATGCAGTGCCAACCTATTTTCTCCAGAAGCGCAGTGCCTTACTCCCTACACACAGCACCTATTTTCTTCTGCCCAAAACTCACTTGAATTTCACCTTTTTCTCTTACCTTTGGACTTCTTTGCTTGCAAGATGAGCATAATGAATTAGAAAATGGAATGTGACGGTTTATATATGAGTACAAATCTGATTTTTCACTTTAGAAAAACCTACTTTCAAATGTTCCTTGTATTTCTTCAAAACTCTATTTTTTAATGCCTTTTCTCATTGTGTCTTTGCAGGTGGATAAATGCTCAAACTGACTTGATTTCTTTTACAGCATCTTTGTCATGCAGCAAGGAAAAGTTCTTAGGTGCAGCTAGGATCCATTATTACATATATAAACTTAAAATTAATAAGAGATACAATAAATTCAAAATACTCTATTTTCACCTCAAAAACATGTTTTTGAGGTGAAAATTACATTAGGTTACAAAAAATAATATTTTCAGTAGGTTATGACTTCCAGGCCATTATGATTGATTTATTAATCATCCTCATACACTTGTTGACCTTTATTTACATTTGAAAATCATTTTCTTGACCTTGGTAATGAAACCCTAGACCTAATGAAATCAAACCCTAGGACCTAATGAAATGGGTTGCAGATCGTTTATGAACTATGACTAAAACAATATGAAGAAGGATCAGCAAGTATAATCTATGAGGGAGGAGCTGAAGAGAAAACAACCATCAGTGGATACATATATCATGACCTAATGGAGTGATGAAAATATTTACAGTAAGGGACTCCTACTATGAAAATGCAAAAGAGCAGATTTTGATCCCTGATGGAAGTATGAAAAAAATGACACTAACATTGGCTCCAATGGGGATGGTAGTTCCTTGGAGGTGCCAAGAACATTGTAGACCTAGTAGCCTTATCCATTGGGCAATATAGTCAACAAATTCAAAGACTAAAATCTGACTCAATGCAAACTAAGACTGACTTATGACTCCAAACTTTAACTATAAACCAAGTCAAAACAACCAAACTCTACACATACCATTCAAGCTTTATAGCCTTCACTTTGGGCCCCAATATTCAATGACTGTGTAGTTGAAATATTGCAAGGAAAATGAAAAACGTATATACAATGAAAGTGATATAATTTCAGAGAACGACCTCAAAAGTAGTAGTGCTTCAGGAGCCTACCATTCACTGGCCCTCCTGGACAATCCTGACCATCCATCTCCTTGAGAAGAAAATCATTTTGTCCTCTGTATGTTGAAATCTTATATGGCGCTTTCCATAGATTGTCAAACTTACCATGCTTTCCTTTGTCTTCATTTCGTGCATCCCACCGCAACACTATATCCTCTAGCTAAAATTTTTCCGCTTTGGTTTTGTGGTCATAGATCTTCTTTATCTTTTCTTGCAATCGAAAAGTGTTTTGAGAAACTTCTTCCCTTGTTTGCTGAAGGTGGATCATTTCATTAATTCTTCATTAAATATCATCCCCTTCACTGCCAACTTCCTGTAGTAACCTCATGACCGAGACTGCAAGTGACATAGGAAATACTGTATCAGTGCCATAAACCAATTCAAATGGTGACATACCTATGGATTTCTTGCTGCTCACTATGTCGGCCCACAAGGAATTAACAAGCTTCCGATGCCAATTCTTCTTATTTTCCTCCAACATTTTCTTGATTATATTCGCCAAGGACTTATTTGATGACTCTGCCAATCCGTTTCCCTATGGGTAATATGGTGTGGAATGGCCCAGTGTAATATTGTACTTATTGCAGAACTTCACCATATTCTCGGACTTAAATGTCGCTGCATTATCTGTTATGATCTTGTGAGGGGAACCAAAACGAGACAAGATATTAGATTCTAAAAATTGAATAATTACTGTATCTATGCCTTGCCTTGTTAGAATGGCCTCAATCCACTTGGATAAATAATCGGTAGCTAACAAGATCCATCAATGCTGTGTTGATGATTTAGGATGGATTTCCCCTATGAAATCAAGTCCCCACTACTGAAAGGGTGCATTTACTTCAATTAGTTTCAAAGGAAGAGGAAACAACTTCCTTTTCCTTGAAAAACTTGGCATTCATGGCAGCTCATTATTGTTTTATACAAATATGAAAATAAAGTTAGCCAATAGTATCCTGCTCTCAACACTTTGTTAGCTGTAATCTTCCAAAACAAATGACTGCCACAATCACCTTTATGAAAATCATGCATCACTTGTTGATCTTCGTCTTCAACCAAACAATTAAGTAGAACCCCTCTCGAATCTTTCCAATAAAGAGCACTGTTTAAAATGCAGAATTTATCTAATTTGAATTTTAGTGATATACCTTTGCTTCTAGACATTCCTGGAGGTGGAGAAAGATGTTGAAGAACATAAACTATGTCTGAATTCAATGGTGATTGAAGAAACATTTCTAAAACTTGAATGAGCAAGCCATCATTCTCATCCTCTGACATTGCTACTATGAGATTTATGTCTAAAGCATGCAGATTTGATTCTGCCATCAGTTTTTCTAAGCCTTGTCCCTTGATTAGCTCTGTGCGTTTAATCTCCAAATCATATTCCAACATTGCCGCTATCCACTTACCTCTTCTTCCCTTTGGATCAGTTTGTATCGGAACATCCTTTACTGTTGCATTACGAACATATGCTATGGTATGTGAATGCAAAATGTGCACTATGAAATCCTTCAATGCTTTTATGAGAGCCAACACTTGTTTTTCAATGATATTATATCACAAGGTAGCATCTTGAATAGTCCTACTGAAAAAAGAAATGGGCTGCTCAATTTGATCTCTCTTTTGCATCAATACCACAGCCATGGTATGCTCGGATGCAAATGAAAATATAATGAAATCTTGAGTGTAATCAGGACTAATTAAAACTGGGGCTATGGTCAAAGTGAACTTTAACAGATTGAATGACTTCATGGCATCCTCAGTCCATTTTACAGTGCTATTCTTTTTCCACATATTAGTCATTTCTCGTAAATGTTCCGCCAAATTAGGTATAAATCTGCGTAAGAAATTCATCTTACCATTGAATGCCTGAATCTCCTTTTTGTTGCGCAGAAAATCTATATGCTGAATTGCCTCCACCCTTGAAGGATCAATGTGAATACCGTCTTTAGAAATGATATGATCAAGGAGCTTGCCCTCATCCATGTCAAAAATACTTTTCTTCGGGTTGAGAGAAATTCCGAACTTTCTACATCTCTAAAAGACAATCCTCAAGTGGTGCAAGTGTTCATCATCAGAACTAGAAAATACCATCAAATCATCTAAATAAACAACTAAGAAAACATCCTTATCATTAGCAAAAGCGATGTTCACTGCTTGCTGAAAGGTGGCTCCATCATTCTTCAATCCGAATGGCATTTTAGCATACTGAAAAGTTCCCCAAGTTGTTATGAAAGCAGTTTTGTCTTGGTCTTTTTCATGCACCAAGTTCTGATTGTAGCCCGAGTAACCATTGAGTAGTGAGATCCGCGATGTTCCAACTACTCTTTGCAGAATATGATCCATCTTTGGAAGTGGATAGTTATCCTTTAAGGATACTTTGTTGAGGTTCCAGAAATCTATGCACAACCTTATTTCTCCAGTATTCTTACGTACCGGGACTAAATCCGAAATCCAATCAGAAAATCTGATTGGAACAATGATGCCAACTTTGAACAATCTGTTTACCTCTTTTTTAATGGATGGAAGCAGCTTTGGATTGATCCTTCTCAACTTTTGTCTGAAAGGCTTCTGATCTGGCTTAATAGGAATAGTATGTTGAATTATATCTTTGTCATATACCTTCAAATCTGAATAATCCCACACAAACACATTAGAAAATTCAGAAAGTAATTTAACATATTGGGCTTTTACCTTGGGAGACAATGCCCTTGATAACTTTACAAGCTTGGGCTTGTCAGTTGTTCCAAGATTGACATCCTCAACTCCTTTATCGGTACGCACCAAGCTCGGATTTCTTGTAACATCATCTTGATCAAAAATCTCCTCTAAAGGTATGAGACCTCTAGGAATAATATTATCTTTCAGCTACAATACCTCCATCTAATTCACTTCAATCTCTTGTTCATCAATATCATAATCATCATCTATGGAAGCATCCTTGAATTTTCCTTCATTCTGCAAAAAGGTATTGATTTCATTATCATTCCCAAACACTTGCCAATACCTTAAATTATCTCGAATAGCAGGATAGTGTTTGACATGAATTTCAAACTTGTTGCTGGAGTTCATTGGGATCTTCAAATTGCTTGCAGCAGTGGCAAGTGAATCTGCAATAATTTTTTGAGTTCAGGGTACTGCTATCAAGGTATATTCAGGAAACATTCTCAAAATATCTAAGACTGCATTTCTATAGGCCCTCATCTACAGGTGCTTTGCTTGATACTCTCCCATCACCTATTTGATCACCAGATCTAAATCACCATAGACAGAAATCCTTTTTGCATTCAATTTCTTCAAAATTTTAAGACCTGTGATCAAAGCCTCATACTCTGCTTCATTGTTAGAGAAATCTAAAGCCAACTTGTAAGAACATACTCTAACATTACTTGGGACTTTGGTGGGCTGAAAAGCAGGGCTACGAATCCAAATTCCTATACTGGCACCGTCCTTACCCACGACGCCATAAAAATCCATGCTCCAAAGGCCTGCTTCATCTTCTAAATGCTGAAATTATGCTTCCTTCTCTACCTTACCTTGACTGATCACTTCATTTTTCTGCTCTTCACTCACCTTTTGCTGCTGGTATGTGGACTGCTCAGAAGAACTTGCTATTTTTTCTTTTTCCTGATTGAGGACTTCCTTAAAATTCTCTGAAATTTCTGGCACACCATCTAGTTCTACAATCTGAATATTTACATCACTTAATCTACTATCAGAGTACCAAACAAATGATTCTAAATCAATATGTACAACATTTATTGGATGATTGAGTGGATTCTCTTTGCTAGTGATCATGTATTTCATTTTCTCCTCCCGATATAACTTTCTCAACTGAACAAAAATGGGAATGGTAGCATAAGAGAACTCAAGTTGTAAAGTGCCCTTGAGTTTAGCACCCCACGATCTAGACAACAACATACCGAATCGCGGTGGAATATCAGCAACAACTACATCCATTAAAACATTTTTGGCTGGGATTTGATCTAAAGATGCTACTAAATCTTTGATAATAACAATGCAACGAACTCTATCGGAGTCAAAGGAGTACAAATCATGGTGTTTGTGGGTAATATCAAAGCCCAGCTTCTCCATAATGGATTTAGGCATCTAATTATGAGAAGCTCCGGAATCAAACATGGCATTATGGAGAATGTACTCATGCAATCTAAGACTTGGATAAAAGGGAGGGACTTCACTATCTTCAAACTCACCTTCAATGGCGGGACCAAAAATGAGTTCAGGATGATCATCTTCAACATTTACCATATCTGACAAAGGGTCTATTTTCAAAATTCCAGACACCTGGTGTTTATAATTGCTATTCTTTACCAGCTCAATCAAAGGAATGGACACTTTTAATTTAGCAATTTCATTTTCTAAATTAAAGGATGAAGCTTTTTCTACCTCTTTGATGGGAAGGTCCTTCTTCTCTACTTGATTTTTCGTTGCACTTTGTTGATTATTCTTCTCATTTGCAATGTTATTTTTCAATGGTACTTTGTTGGAACCTGGATCAACAGGCTCTTTCCCTTCTTCTAAATATTTGAGGAGTCATTATTTGTTTGCAGCTCTTTTCTTTTCTGAATGGGATTGATTGGCACATCTCTACTCCTCAAAGAATATTGTTTCTGCTGTGCTGTGAAAGTGTTCATATAACCTCACTGATAATCATCGGACTCAGCCTCCAAAACTGCATCATTTGCCAATATGTAATATTCATATCTTTGGGTGTCTAGAACCTCTGCATATTCTTCATCTTCTGTCAGAAAAATGGGCATACCATCGGAAGTGAAGAAATGGTTTGCTTCAACTACCGAATCATCGTCATATTCTTCTTCTATTCCCTGAACATAATTCTACTGCAAAGGAGTTCTAATCTACTGCTATTGTGCTTGTTGATCTGGGGCCTTTCGTTCCCTCTGCTTGATCTGGAATTGGGGTTGTTGTTGTCCTCTAAAATTTGGATTCCTGATTGGTGTTTCAGGCCTATCTATAATGGTCAATCGGTCAACCATCTTCTCCACAGTTCAGATCAAAGTATCCATCTTAGAATCTGATGAATATTCTTCCTCTTTTATGTTCACTCTCGTTTCAGATCTCATCCTTGCTCTTTTGGCCAACATATTTTCTTCTACACTTACAACGTTCTTCTGCATATCTTCAAGTGCGGTAGGATCTCTTTCTCGTAACTGATATGACATATCAGCATCGAAACTGTCTGGAAACTTGAGCAAGGCTAACCCCTCTGGTGGTTTAATGTTAGCCAGAATAGCATTATATACTGCATTAAACCTCACACAGTAATCTTGCACACTTTCACCAGCATTCCTTTTAATATTTTCATACTCAGACAAAATTTGGAGTGGGTTCTTCTTTACCTCCCACGGGTCTAGGAATTGTCTATGCAAAACTGGAAAAGTGTTGATAGAGGTTGCTAGTAAAGCTCTGAATCATTTTCAAACTTCACCGCCAAAGCTTTGAACAAACAATCTCATATTCACATTTTCTACCTCTACCTCATGAAGGTCAAGGAAGTCATTCATTCTATCAACATGTTTCTGTGCTGTAATACTTTGAGTAGCATCAAAAAGAGGTATTTTTCTTTGGTAATCAGTGGCCATATCATCAAGATTCTGAGGTAAAACAAGGGGTGCATACCGGGCAGCCATGACTCGAGGTGGATTTGAAACAACGGTTGGACCACTACGATTTAATGGAGTGCTTGATGGAGAAGTAGGGGTGATAGGTTTCTGATAGGATATGATAGGTTGAAGGGGAGGGTAGGTATAAACTGAAGTTGAGAATGGACTTCAGAGATTGATGGGAATACTGATGAAATGAGGGCAGTGGATGTCGATTCTGAAAGCTCAGGGATATTGGCAGCAACGATAGATGATTGAGGAGAATTTAAGATATAGTCGTCAATTGATCTGTTTTCCTTTTGAATTTCGAGATCTGCAACAAATTTCGGGTCTAGAACTGTATCATCAAGTGTAGTTTCAGATTTGGTCCTAAACAGAGTAAGGTGAAACGACAAATCAAAAAAGAGATCTTCTAAGAACAACCATTCATCTGGGAAAGAATCTACTTTTATCGAAGGAGTCAAGCTGACTGAACTTTCTTGTCTTTTAAGTTTTCTTGAAATCAAGTTAGGGTTATCCACTATTGGGGTGGGATTGGGATCAGGATTGGCCCTTGTGTGCTTTCTCGAAGACAGTGTGCTCAAATTTCGAAGTTTTTATATTGCTTTACAACTTTCTATTTCAACCTAGCAAATTCTAAAACTCATCATCCAAAGTTCAAGAATTTATATGAAATATATTACTGGGTTGATTAGTCTTTCATTCCCCAATATGGTCACCACTATGTTATCACCTAGATTTACCTCAAGTTGACGGGAGGCAACTTCCAGGGTAACCACAAACCAAGCTTAGCCTTATAGCTATCCCTACAAGGCCGGGAGAGGGATCTCTCCTTTAGAATCTCAGTCGATATGACTAAATTAGGTAATTATTTTAGGCTAGGTATAGTAGCATGAGAGTTTTGATTGGGTTTTGTTGATGTTTCGTTGGATCAGATGGAGCTGGGCAGTTTAGGTCTGGGAAATTAGGTCAAAAACGCAAGGTGTTCTATGGGGCAAGGTAGGCATAGGCTTTAGCACTTTAATCTTAATGGTGTGAGGTGTTTAAGACTAATGAGGAGCTGAGGAGGGCATGTGACAATCATGGATCCTTCTCAAACAGTAGAAAACATGAAATATTGAATGATTTCCCAAGGTAGAGCACTGTTATAATGGATTCTACCTATCTAATTTGATAACATTCAATAAGAAGCAATGAAATGGATGATGGCATACATAAAACATGTAAACAAATGATTAAAAAAGAAGAAACTGTGTTAAAACTCCATACCATAGGGATCCCATAAAAATAGTTGCAAATCCTATTAATCTCCTTGCCAAACTGCTTACATTGATGTACAATCAAGCTCTGAGCATCCAAGTGAGTCCAACCTCTACAAATGACTCAGAAAACACATGATATAGGCATCAAAACAACTCACTCTAGCCTCAACAATCGAATCCATGAGAAGAGGAGCTGATCTAACTGATACTAAACAAGGAACAAGAATATAGGCATTATCAACAACTTGCCTCCAGAAGTGAAAAACTGATTCATTTGACTTCAAGCTAACTCCTAAAGCAATGAATCTACCCTCTACAACTTTTTAACCATAATGTTTACAAGCCATGACATCATTTACAATAGTAAATCATCCATCATGAGAGAGAATCCACTATCAGAGTAAAAACTGGAAAAATAGGCATCCTAAGTAAATTTGCTCTACGTGCAGTGCCACTGGCTCAACGCATAGCACCACTTTTAGGTCCCTTTTGAATGCCTTCCCAACATCCAAATTGAATCCATGATATCTCATTGGAAAGGTATTCACATATATTTGCCAGAACACCTAGAATTTCTACATTTGGTGCTCATTTGAGCCCTCAAAACTGGATTTTTCCAAGGCTGCTTCTATGTGTCCAAAAAGTGGCAGAAAGGTCATTTTTAGGGTCTTTTTGGACCTTTTGGTGGACCTCTACTCCAAAAATTTTGAAACTTTCTAGGGTGCATGTCCTCACTACCCTGAATCCAAAAATGTAAGCCATTCCTCCATTGGATGCCCCTAGGAAAAGCGCAGCGCCACTGGGCAGTTTTCCTGTGTATTAAAATTCAAAATTTGCAAATAACAAAATTTGCCCAAAACTTGCCCAAATTTTGTGTGAAGCACCACCATCATGTGCTTTGATTAGCCAAGGAAGCCTCAGCCAACATTCTGAGTCTATCCTCCACTTTCTTGCCATTCAAGGCCCACCTTAACCTAGCTTTCAGCTTCTTGATTCTTATGCTGCAAATCCTATTATGAGTCCTGCAATGATAGGCCATGTGCGTTATCATCTGATTGTCTCTGTTGGCCTTTTGTGGTAGCTTCTCAAGGTGTAGATTGACTCTCTCAAGCCAAATCTCCCTATCATTTTCAATCTCCTACTCAATAGGGGTCAAAGTAAGTTGTGTCTCTTTGCCACTTTGTCATTTCATCTTGAGCACTTCCAGCTCCATGAGGACTTGTTTATCACTCAACTGTTTCTTTTCCTACTCTAAGTATGTGATGAAATACTTGGCCCTCTCTAGGTTTTCCATCAAATCTTGTATTTGAGCTGCCCTTTCCTGTATGATGATGTCCTTTATTTTTTCTTGATCCTAAGTCTCTAAATCAATGGTTTGAGTATCATTCTACTCAAACTCATCATGCTCTGCTAGATCAAAGTCTCTTTCCTCCTCATCATCAAGGTCTTCCTCCTACAACTTTTCCTTCCTTTTGTGCAGTTGTTGTACCTATACCTGTTGTGTCGATGAAGAAGGCAAAGCCCCTTCCACATCTTGTGGAGTTAGCATTTGCCTATGGGTTGATGAAGAAGGAAAGGCCCCTTCCACATTCCATGGAGAAAACACTTGCCTATCTGCTGTAAATAATCTCCTAGTGCCCCTCTGATAGGTCAAGTAAACTGGCACCTCAGCAGTTCTTGTCTCCTTGATCTCCTCATCTATTTTCATTGGACTATAAGGTCCCCCTACTTCTTGAGATACTGGTGGAGGAATTTGAGGACCCCTAAATATGTCATGAGCAATAAATGTCTCCCAAGGGATGTTGAGGAGACTGAGATGATGAAGAACAAGAATTTTGATCAAGGAGTAGTGGTAGAGGCTGCTCATCTGCTGAGGGTATGGCTTCTTCTGCACAAGATAAGCCATCTTCTCAATTTTCCTGAACAAAAATTATGGGAGGTTTAGCATCTTCACCCTACTAAAATGCATGAGGAGCCTGATGTGATAAGTGTACAGCGTGGAGAATCTGCCTTCACAAGTGAAATATTTGATGACGATTCTCATCAAGGGGACATACTTGTTCTCAAGAAGTTTGAAAGGAAAGAGCCTCTTCAGCTGATTTCTATACTGAGGTTTAATGTAAGGCTCATAATAATGTTCATCAAGATCTTGGGCCTTATACCACTTCTCACCAACATTAGGAATCCTGGTGGCATCTGAAATGGTGGATGGTGAAACTGTGAAAATTGCCCCAACAAGAGTCACTTTGTTGTTTTGAAGATGAGCTACAAAGAGTCTGGTGATCTTTGGGTGATATTGGACTCTCTCCACTTGTTCACAAAATTCATAGCATCCCTGATATCTAAAACATGAAACATCCAACTAAGAAGCCTACAATTCCCTAAGGTTTGATGGCTCTTCTCTTGTAATTTTGCCTCCCTTATGAGGTTTTTGGTGTTGCCTAGCTCTATCTACTGAGTTGTCACTAGTTGTGTTTTCCTCCTCGTAATCATAGTCTTCACTATCCATGTTTACAAGATTTTTTAGTTTCACATCTTTAGAAAGGGTTGAAGGGAATGACTGGGAGTCTTTAGGATTGTAGGGATGTGTTTAGGGTAGATTTAGACAAAATATGAATTATGAGAGTGAGGGAAAGGGTTTTTAGGATGAGGGATATAATGAGGGGATATGGATAAGGGGACAGGTAATGATGTAAAGATGGTTTTTAGTTCTAGTGATGGGTGATGGCAAACAAACCAGTTAGGGTTTTGTAGAAGAAACTAGGGTTTGATTTTAAGTGTGAAGAAAATATCTATAACTTTCATTGTGCAAGCTAAAAATAAAGTGGAGAAGGGAAACTTACTTTTAAAAGAGGAAATACTAGAGAATTTGGTGAATTTTTTGGTGTTATGGATGATTTGGTCGCCTACTGCCCAACGCGCAGCGCCTAGTCCTATATGCAGCGCCTTTGTAAATTTGAACTGCTAAAAATTGCCAGGAGAGCAGCGCCCTACTCTACGCACAACACCTCATGCCCTACGTGTAGTGCCGGCCTATTTTCTCCAGAAGCGTAGCGCCTTACTCCCTGCGCACAACGCCTATTTTCTTCTGCCCAAACTCACTTGAATTTCACCTTCTGCTCTTACCTTTGGACTTCTTTGCTTGCAATATGAGCATAATGACTTAGAAAATGGAATGTGAGGGTTTATATATGAGTACAAATTTGTTTTTTCACTTTAGAAAAACCCACTTTCAAATGTTCCTTGTCTTTCTTCAAAACTCTGATTTTTAATGCCTTTTCTCATTATGTCTTTGCAGGTGGATAAATGCTCAAACTGACTTGATTTCTTTTACAATGTCTTTGTCATGCAGCAAGGATTAGTGCTTAGGTGCAACTAGGATCCATTATTACATATAGAAACTTAAAATTACATAAGAAATATAATAAATTCAAAATACTTTGTTTTCAACACAAAAACATGTTTTTGAGGTGAAAATTACATTAAGCTACAAAAAATAATATTTTTAGTAGGTTATGACTTCCAAGACATCATGCTTGATTTATTAATCACCCTCATACCCTTGTTTACCTTTATTTACATTTGAAAATCAGTTTCTTGACCTTGGTAATGAAACCCTAGACCTAACGAAATCAAACCCTAGGACCTAATGAAATGGGTTGCAAATTGTTTTTGAACTATGACTAAAAACAATATGAAGAAGGATCAGAAAGTATGATCTATGAGGGAGGAGCTAAAGAGAAAACAACTATCAGTGGATACATATATCATGACCTAATGGGGTGATGAAATAATTTACAGTATGGGACTCCTACTATGAAAATGCAAAAGAGCAGATTTTGATCCCTGATGGAAGTATGAAAAAACTGACACTAACAACATGTTTATAGATTGTGTTAATTTTTTTTTATCGATTTTGGATGGTTTATCACATATCGCAATCAGAATGGTCCACAGATTTTTCATATATCGTGTTCATTATAAAATTGCGATGTGGGCAAGTTCTAATATGAAGTAGTTTTTTAACGATACTTAAGCCTTTAAGTTTTAAGCATGTTTGTTTCTCGAGGGCTATTATTTATCGCATCACAAGTTCTGTAAGGATAAAATGGGGAATTGTTCATTGAGACTCACTAAATGTGATATGTCGGGATTTTTTTAAGGCATGCTCATAATAGTTTTTCGGGCCTAATGAATTTGGATTTGTTTATTTAAAAAATCAAATTTGTCCTTTTAAAACCATAAACTATTTTATTTTCCTATGTTTTTTTAAATTTTAAAAGGTCCCCATTTATTTATATAATAATTTCCTAAGAGAATTATATATAAATAAATGGGGGGGTTGTTGCAGAGCACAACAATTGGCGATTCACTAGAAGAACCAGTTATCTCTGATTTAAAATAACAAAATTTCTAAAACTTTCCTACGTAAAAATTATTAAGGAAGATTATTTTTGAAATATTTAGATAAGTAACATTACTCTAAGTATATAAAAAACACACTTAATTATAATTCCTTTTAAACCCTCTTATAGATGAAAATATTTTTTGTTTATATCATTCCTTAATTGGTTGTAAGGATAAAGTATGGGGTTTTTACAACTTAGTGTTTTAATATATTCATTTGTCATAGGTAGAGCCACTGTTGCTAGAAAGAATTCATAGCCTCGACAGGGTTACCTTTTAACCATCAATGATTCAGAATCCCATCCATTTAAGAGTGCATTCTTTAGAGATAATTTCAAAATTATACGTATATTTCATTTTTTTTTTTTTTTTATTTACTTTTCTTTTGACAATTTTTTGCATTATCTAAAAGCCATTGTCTTGGTTTGGTGACTAGAAAATGACAATGTCATTCGTTGGTTGTAATTGAACTCAACAAGTTGACTCGTGATGAGACCCCTTGTCTTAAGATTAGAATAATTATAAGCCATTACCCTAGTTCTATATTCAGCGTTGGCAATGTCAGTCTATTATTTCCCTATGAACATGGTAAGAAGGCTCATGATGAGACCCCTTATCTTTTAAGGTTAATATATTTTTGAATTACACTATAAAAAATGTAAAGTTAATGGATGGAGAGAATCATTGACTCCTTAAGGGTTTTGGATGACAATTTTATAGTTGGAGATGCTTAGCTGTAAATAGTCTTTACTTTGTTAAAGATAACCTTTCTTCTCCGATAATAGAATAAAATATAACATTTACTTTGTTAAAGATAACCTTTCTTATATTTACTTTGTTAAAGATAACCTTTATTGTCTTATAATAGAATAAAAGGATTTTATAAAGTTGAGGGATTTTAAATAATTTACAACTTCAATGGAAAGTTCTTAAAAAAAAAATAGATTTTAATGATACTTATCTAATTTTCAATGTTGTGATCATTTCCTTAAGAATTCCTACTCTCAAAGCGAAAGATCATAAAACCTTTTAAGAGATTTTATTGTAAAGACAAAATGGTAATGTTATTTAACATTATTTTCTAACATAACTAAAAATTTAAATGCAATAATCTTACAGTAGAAGATATTATCTTCTAAGAAAATATTTTTTTCAAAATAAGCCCATTAATAGGAAGAGAATATCTCTTTCCTGATAAATCTTGCAATATGAATGTTGATGGGCCTATTTTTTCAGCAATTTGAAATGGTCCAAGCCACATTTTCAGGAATTTAGTATGCTTTCCTTTTTCCTCATGTGCCTTGTCCCATTTAAGGACGAGATCTCCAATTTGAAAAGATTTTGTGGAAATAGAACTTGCATCAAAAGAAGATTTGACTAGCTACTGATGGCGATCATGTGTAAGTTTGGATTTTTCTCTTTCTACTTCTAGTTTAAGAATTTGAGACTGTCTTAGCTGTAAAGAATAAGAAGGTGTTTCTTCGATAAATTGGACAAGGGTTATTGAGGGAAGAGCTAGATTTGAAGGGATGATAGCCTCTTTCCCATATACTAGACTGAAGGGAGAAGTGCCTATTGAAGCCTTCTAATTTATGCGATCTGCCCATAGAGAAAATATCAAAGATTTGTGCCAATTATTTTGGCTTTGATCAACAGTTATTTTAATAATTATTATGAGGTTCTTATTGGTTGATTATGCTAGACCATTTCCTTGGGGGTAGTAGTTAGCAGAGTACTTAAGTTTAAAACCCCTCTTAAGAGAAAATTCAATCATATTATTTCCTAAAAAGTAAGATGCATTATCAAACATAACTGGAGTCGGTAAGAAAAATCTAGTAATAATGAATTGATCAATGAATTCAATGATAGCATCGGAATTGGCTACCTTTAGTGGAATTGCTTCCACCCACTTAGTAAAATAGTCTGTAGCTGTAAGGGTATATTTATGTTGCTCTGAAGAATGAGGAACAATCTCACCTATGATGTCCAACCCCCATTGTTCAAAAGGTTGGTCAATGTTGACCAATTGTAGAGGTAAGTCTAGCTTTCATTGTCTTCAAGTAGCAATTTGACATATTTTGCATTTCCTCACATATTCATGGGTATCCTTGAACAAATTTGGCTAATATTACCCAGCATGTAGGATCTTATGTGCACTAGTATCTCCTCCAAAATGTCCACCAGCTGGTCCATCGTGGAGTTCCTGCAAAACATTTTGCACTTCAGACTTTTCTAGGCATCTTAATAATACATAATCATAATTTCTTCTAAATAACACATCATCAATGATTTCATATTAATTTACATTTAATCTTAAAGCCCTTTTCCTTTTGTGATTGGGTTCAGGGGGAGCATATCCATTTTTTAAATATAAAATGATATCATCATATTGGGACTCTGAATAGTTTAGGCTTACCTCATATATGTGTACAGTACTACCTGAGTCCTCATCTGTTGTTAGGGTGGAAGCTCCTGTAAGAAATCTGAAAAAAACCTTGTCCTTTGACAATTTTGGCTAGTTTAATGTTAGTATCATATTCTTGTAGGGTTGTTACCCAATTTTCCCTCTTTTCCCCTAATTCCCTTTGCATAAGAAATTGTCTCACTGCTGAGAATGGGACTATTATTTTAGTGCGCCTTTTTAGGAGAAAATGGCTGAAATGCTTTACAGATTTGAAAACAGAAAAAGCTTGCTTCTCCACCTCTGAATAATTTAGTTCATCACCTTGAAAATTAGAACGAAATAAATAGATGGGTGCTTCAATTTGTTGATCATTAAGTTGTGTTAGAACAACAACATAAGATGTTTGAGAAGAGAAAGTGTATAAGATGAAATGATTGGAAAATTTTGGAGTTGTTAAATAGGGAGCATTCATAATGGCCTGTTTGATTAAATCAAAAGCTTCCCTTTCACTATGTTCCCACTTAAAGATTTAAATTTTCTTAATCATGGTTTGTAATAGTAAAACAATTTGGGAAAAGTCAGGGACAAATCTCTTAACAAAATTTATCTGACCTAGAAAGGACTGCATAGATTTTTATCGTGGGGTAAAGGAATTTCATAAATTTCTTTTATTCTATCTAGATCGATATAGATGCCCTTTTTGGATACAATAAACCCTAAAATATTACCTTCATCTGGAGAAAAATAAGATTTCTTTGGATTTAATGAAATTCCATACTTCTTGCAGTGTTCAAAGATCTACTTCAGGTCATGTAAATGGTTGTTTCTCTTCTTGGAATAAACAGTTATGGAATCCAAGTAAATGAAAATAGTTTTGTTTCTTAGACCCTTGAAAGTTATATCCATATCTCTTTGGAAGGTTTCCCCTTTGTTTATTAAACAAAAAGGCATTTTTTGGTAGGCATAGGTCCCCCATTTAGTTCAGAATGTAGTCTTTAACCTATCACCTAGATGGACCAAGATTTGGTTATATACTGAAAATCCATCAAGAAAAGACATCAATTTGGAACCAGCTACTAATCGCAGTATTTGTTCCATGGTCAGTAATGGGAAATTGTCTTTCTAACAAGCTTTGTTGAGATTTATAAAATCTATGCAAATACGAAAATCACCATTAGTTTTCCTAGCAGGTACTAAGTTTGAAATACATTTTGAATTCTTAACAAGAAAGATAATCTTGGCTTTAAGGAATTTATTCAGCTCAAACTTGATTTGGCTTTCTAGATTGGGGTGAATTTTCCTTAATTTCTATTGTACTAGTTTTTCATTAGATATCATGGGAATAGTGCGTTGTATGATGGAGGTATCATATGTTTTAAGATCTTTGTAGCTCAAAGAAAATATACTTTTATACTTTTTTAACAGATAAATAAAAGCTAATCTCTCATCAAGTGAGAGACCAAGTCCTAGATTGATGTTTCGTAGTTTGATATCTTAAATATCTCTTTTAGATCATAAAGATATTCAAGTTTTACCACAGATTTAGGTATGGGATTCTCATTAGATTTATGTTTCAACTGATTATCATGTTCATTTTCATCAAGTATCTTATCATCATATCATCCTTTAGATTTTAAAAAGCTTAGGATATCTTCGTTGTCATTAAACACTCGCCAATTGGTGACATAATAGGGAATGGATGGTCGAAAAATTAATTATATGGAAAACCGATCTGGACTGTAGTCTTCTGAAGGTATAAGATTGGATGTTATATTAGCCAAAAGGTCAACACTTTCATTTTGAAGTCTAGGCATAGGAGAGATGTTGAATGCTAAAAAATGTGAAGTAAGGTCTGTTAGTGTAGGTATATTCATCCCTCCATCAATGATCAAATTTCTCTTTTTGCATGCATATTAGGTGTCCCATCTGATCAACTGCATTCCATTAGGTCATGGATCAACTGATGGTAGTGGTTCATTGTTAATTTCCCTCATGGCATTTACTCGTTGGCCTGTTTTCACATGTACAGGTCATTTGTTGTCATTTTTATTTAATTCCATTTGAAAAAGTCATTTTAGGGTTTTTAGGTCTCATTAGGTCTAAGGTTTGCTGCCATGATCTTCAAAAACTCAATAATAGATCAGCAGGCACATGAGGATGTCTAATAAGTTCATAAAATTACAAATTCACTAATGATATGCTTCATAAAGGGTTTTTACCTCAAAACTCTGTTTTGAGGTGAAAACAAGGTTTTTTCTATTTCATGTACAAATTTTATGTAATTTCAATGTTTTCATATGTAATAAGCTCTAGCTACTGCCCTTGGTCACCTTCTAACTCCAGCCACTGCAAAGAAACAAAAACATCCAAGCATCAATTCATCAAATAATTAAAAAGAGAGCCAAACTGCAAAAAACAGGGTTTTTAAAGCAAAGTGAAAAGAAATTTAGGAAAGTGGGTTTGTAAAGGAAAAATTAAAGTCAAGATGGATATAAAGTTCTCCTTGGTGTTTGAAGACTTCATTTTTTGCAAAAGAGAGAGCAAGAGGGAGAAAATTGAGTTTAAGGAGAAAAAAGTGAAATTTGTTGTAAAACTTCAAGTTTTCACCGGTGCTACGCCCCTGGGCACTCGCGCGACGCACCTGCCTAGCGCTACGCATCGGGCGCAGGTTTTGAACTAAGATTTTAACGTGCGCTACATAAAAAAAGTGCACTATGCACGTGGGCATTAGCGCGGCGCATCTATTGGATGAGTTCCAAAACACATTACATCGATTTCACAAGCCTCCAATTTTGCTAATAACCTCTCAACAAGTAAGTACATCCTCTCATTTGGTCTAGCAATGAATTGTTTCATCTATGGTGGTGATTTGTGTGCTTAAAAATGAAACCCTAGCTGCCTCCAAAATTGTCTAGGGTTTTTTTGTTTTTGTTGTTTTAACTCTCTTGTGATTATTTTCCTAAATCCCATGCCCCTGCACTAAATTTCCCTAAATCCCTTCCTCTTTCCCTCTCCCATTGGAACTCACCCTACCTCCTATTACCAAACCCTAATCCCTATACATAATTCCTACCATTCTCCAAACCCTAATTCCCATTTCCTAAACCCTATACATTCCATAAAACCCTTCTTCCATCATCAAAACCCTCATTTGCATGTATACTATCAGTCAACCTCTCAATTCCCAAAAAGAAAACAGCAGTCACCCTATACTTGAAAAAATCTCTTCATATTCATCATTCTTCA
Source organism: Pinus taeda (assembly GCA_000404065.3). Lineage (NCBI taxonomy): Eukaryota > Viridiplantae > Streptophyta > Pinopsida > Pinales > Pinaceae > Pinus > Pinus taeda. The sequence goes on from APFE031654338.1 coordinate 45,849, forward strand.
CTCCACATTTGCAAGTATGGAAACAGATTCAGCATATGAGAGGGATGATGAAACTGTCAGTGATTCTTCCCAGGAGGCTCATGCACCAAGAAAACCCCATCCGGAAGGAGCCCACTACTCTCGCAGAGTTACTAGCTTGCCCTCTTGCAGTAACATGTTTTAAACATCAATCTTGTTACCAATTTTGTGAAATGGTGGACAGGGTGAAATATCACCATGAACTTGCTAGGTTATTGTTCTTCATCTTCATAATGGCGAGGTGAACCTAGTTGGTCTCTCTTTCACTTTGACACTTGAAACTATTGCAGCAGCAATAGGCATTCCTAATGTGGGAGAACAGTGGAATAAGGGACATCATGTAGGCAAAGAGCATTATGAGCCTTACATCAAGACTAGTTATCAAAGGCAAATTAGTAGAGTCTTTCCTTTCTGATATTTACAAGATACTTATGCTCCACTCATGAAACTCATTATCAAGTATTTCCCCTGTGAAGGGAGGTTTTCTCATTTGTATACTTACCATGTTAGATTGTTGATGCATTTCACTAGAGTGAGGATGATGAACCTCCCCTATTTCATATGGGGAAATATTGAGAAAATGGCTACATATGTGCAAAGGAAACCTCTTCCTCAACAGTTCAGTAGCATTTATCATTTTTCATTGATTACGATTGTTGTTTTGCATCAGCTAAGCTTGCTGAATATTTCATGAGATACCTTCATTTCACATGAGGTTTTAAAATGCCCTCAGGTGACCCCATCAGTGCTTTAAGAGGAAGGAGGGCCTTCAAACCAGCCAGAGGGTCATGAGACTGAAACAACAGGTGTGCCAATGTTTGTCACTTATGCAAAAGGCACAAGGAGACTAGTTGCGGCTGCCAAACGAGTATTATCTCTACCCAGGGTGGAAGGGGTCTCATTTCCTTCATCAGACCACAGGAAAATGCTATCTTCACCTAGGGTTAAAGAGGCTTTGCCTTCTTCTTCAGTAGTATAGGTACCGAATAAAGGAAAGCAACTTTTGCATGATGAAGGGCCTTCTTAAGGTCAGGATAGAGATTTTGTTTTGATTCAGGAGGAGGACACTGATTTGGGCTCCCAAAACTCAAAACTCAAGGAGGTCATCAAAGAGAAACAAGCTGACATCCATGCCTTATCACTTGACCTTGAGAGGGCTAAGTGGATTATTAATTTCCTTGAGCAAGAGAATAAGAAATTGAAGGACAAACAAACAATCATGGAACTGCAAAACATAAGGGAAAACAGGCAAGCAACAAAAAGAAGGAAAGTCAAATTGACACCTCTTGAGCAAGAAATTGATGTTGATCGGGAATCATGTCTAGAGAGGGTAAACATTCACTTGGAGAAAGACAACAAGGAGAAAAAGATGTTGCGCCACATGGATTATCACTATTTGTCTCGGAACAAAATTTTTAAAACAAGGATAAGAAGCCTAAAAGCCAAGTTAAAGAGAACTTTGAGGACAAAGGAGGAGCAAGATAAGCTCAAGATCTTGGCTAAAGCTTCATTGTCCCAGCATAGCACCTAACATAGATCACTTATGCCAAATTTCAAAAACTTTGGTGAATTTTTTGACATTTTTGAACTTTTCAGGCAAAAAACAAGTTTTTCCGGTAGGTGCATAGCACCACCGGCGCTACGCTTTTGATGGGGAGCTCCATTTGCAAAATGACTTACATATTTGGAATCATCATGAAAAAATATGCTTGCTCAGAAATGGCTAGGAAATTTTGACAAGTTCTGGATCTCCAAAAGGGCCAAAAACACTCAAAAAATGCCCTCTCTGCCACTTTTTGGCCACACAGGAAGCAGTCTTGAGAGATTACATTTTTGGAGGGGCAAATGGACTCCAAATTAAAATATTCAAGTTTTCCTAGAAATTAGACTCACCACGCTTTCCAATGAACTATCTTGGACCTGATTTGGACTTCGGGAAGCCTTCCAAAAATGGCTTGGAAAAAGCGCTATGCACAGAAAAAATGGCGCTACGCATAGCATGGAAATTTGCCAATTTTGCCTGTTTGCTCAGAATTTCACCTAGTTTTCTTCCAGTTTGAATTTTTCTCTCTCATGGTCAAATTCATGATGTAATTTGATATAAATAGATGTACTATGATGTACAAATGATTAAAATTGACTTAAGGACGTAGATACATCAGTTGTAGGTGGTATTGAGCTGTAATGAATTGGTTTCCTAAGTTTTAGAGGCAAGTTGTTCCGCTGCCTACTTTTGTGTTCTTGGTTTAGATATGGTTGAAACCACCACTTTAATCATGGATTCGAACCCTGATGGATAGCACAGGTGGTTTGTGTGTCTATATCATGTGTTTTTTCAGTGATTTGTCGAGGTTGGACTCTTGTGGATGCTTTGAGCACTATTGTACATCATTTCTGCAGTTTGGCAAGAAAATAGACCAGGGTTTGCAGCATTTTGTGGAATTCTTATGGCAAGGTGAATTAGTATTGTTTTTTCCTCTGTGATTCAAGTTATCATATGTTTATGTGTGCCATTATCTCTCTCTTTTCTGCATAACTAAATGAATCAAGTGTAAAGGTGAAATTCATTGACGTTTCAGTGCTCTGCCTTAGGGTTTATTTAGCTTTACATGTTTTCTACATTTTGAAGAGGACTCATGACACTTTCATGCCCTATCCAACTCCTCACCAATATTTAAACTCTCCACTACATCTAATTTAAAGTACTAAAACACTTTCCTACCTCGCCCTAGAGAAACCTCTGCAAATCTGAGTTCATTCCCCGGACCCAAAACTGACTTCCTCATCTGATCCAACAAACAACCATAAACATCAATCAAACTCCTCTAAGAATATACCTAGCCTAAAATTATTCTTTATATCAGCCATCTCAAGTTTTACTTGCCATATTTTCCTGAGATTGACAAGGAGAGAGCCCTCTCCTGACCTGGTAGGGCTAGCTACCAGGTTAAGCGTGATTTGATGTTACCCTAGACCTTCCTTCCTTAAACCTGAGGTAGATTTAGGCACTAACATAGTGGAAACCATACTGGGGAATGTAGTTTTATGTTCCTTAGCAAAATGTAATCAAGTTAAGATTTGATTGTTGATGGTGAACAACGATTAGACACAACAAGGTTGAAATCATTCACTTGGCGACTCCAAATCAATTTTGACATCAGATCCAAGGACTCCACTGGAGGATGAACCTGACCAACATAAACATGAAAGGACAATATAGAAAGATCAGGTATTCAAGTTGGAATTTAATCTAAGACATTTTGTTCTTTGTTATAAATTATTTATTCTCTTTTCCCGAGAATGTCAAGAAAGCTTTGCAAAGTATATTGTATTTGAGAAAAGATCCAAGACCTGAATTTGATTATTTCCCTTTGACAATTGTGAATACCAAATATTCACATGCCTTTGATCTTGATCAAGACCCTTCTTCTGAATCTTGTGATGACCGTCTTCAAACTGATGAACCTCAAGATACCAAGACTGATTCTGCAACTTTTGTATATACTCCTACACCTTGTAAAATTTCAGAACGATACAAGCCTTTGATTTTACCTCCTATATCCCATGCTTTCCCTAAAAATCATGACTTATATCTACCAAGATTTGATGGTGAACGCGACAACATCACTGCTGAAAGGCATGTATTGAATTTTGAGTCCTTTCTTGACCTTTTTGAAGTTGATGAAAAGGATGTCAGTATTAGGATTTTTGCTCTTTCTTTGCAAGGCAAAGTCAAGAGTTGGTTCAAAACCCTGCCTGATGCGAGCCTCTCAATTTTATAGTAGTTCATCAAGGTTTTCCTCGATAGGTGGGTGGTCAGACAGAAAACTTTCTTGATTATAGAAGAGTATAACTAGCTGAAAAGATTATTAGGGGAGACAGTACAATAGTTTTCTGCCAGATTTAACCAAGCTAATTTTTCGATGCCGGTTAATATAAGACCTCCTCCTGGATCCGCTCTCTTGCACTACCCGGGTGCCTTTGATCCGGAAATGGAGTTTCAACTGAGGGAAAGGAACCTTGCAACTCTTGAAGAGATGTTGGGTCCCCATAATACTAATGATTAACCCATTACTATTGTAGTTGTACCCCTTATTAATATTGTTGTGCCCCTATTATGCCCATATTGTTACTATTGTGCCCCATAGAAGCCCACTATTGTTATTATTGTGTCGTTACATTATTATTGTTATGTAGGCTCTCATTATGTTATGACCCCTTAGACTCCTATATATAGAAAGGAGGTCTTTTCATTTGTAGCATCCAAGAATTGTTCATTTATGTAATGTCAATGAGGTTTCCCCCTCGAAGAGGCTGAATTCTAAGTCATTGGTCTATGTTTTCTATCTTTTCTTGAGCTGGTTTCTTAACATTTGGTATCAGAGCTTTGGATTCTAGGGTTTCGCTGCTCCAAACAGGTCATTGTGGCATTTTTGCTATAACTATTTTTCGGCGATGTTTCAGAAGTTGAAAAAAACCCATTTGAGAAGACATCGCGCTAAATCTTGGGTCCGAATTTCAGAGCAGTTTGCGCTATAATTGTGGAGATATGATCTGAGGAAGTTGGTCTTTTTGCAGACTCCTAAATTACATTCCAAACAGGTGACCTGGGGAAAATCGTCATAACTTTTTCTCTGAGCATTGGAATGAAATTTCGTAAAAAGTTGCAGAAAGAGGACGGAATTTAGTTGCTTCTATATATTTTTTAGAGCCAGAGGTCGAAACGGTGACTTGTGGAACGTCATACAAGTTCGCTCTACGGAATTAGTCTATAATCAGGTCACTGTGGGCGATTTGGCATAACTCTTCATTGGAGAATCCAATTGGGGTCAGACTAGTGGCATTGGAAAGAGCACACAGAGGGCTACTGCAAGTCGCCATTTCAGAACTGGATGATCTGAAATTACAGAGGTACATCAGAGGCAATATCGAGCTCCTACAAAGTGAAAAAAGGTGTTTATATTTTTTAAATGTTTGCTTAAGCTTCGTTTGAAAATTTATTTTGAAGGAATTCAAAGGGCATAGTGAAGCATTATTATCAGTAATTGATGCCCCGAAGAAAGAAAATGGAAACAGCTAGTAGGCGACCTGAAAGCTCTAGCATCACTCATGAAGAAGAAGAGGAAGAAATGCAACATGATATATCAAAATTACGAGACCAAGTGCAACAAGTGTCACTTGCACAAAAAGGAACAGAATCTAAGATGGATTGTTTAAATAAAGGTGTAGAAGCTAAGATGAATGTTGTGGAAGCTAAGATGGATGATTTGAAGATAGATTTGAAGACAAACATGGAAGAATTGAAGATAAATATGAATAAGTTGCTACAAGAAAGGGTCATTAAGGGTGAAAGGGTAGTAAAGGAAACTCATGATGAGAACAAAAGAAATGTTAATCATGATTCCATAGACTCTAATGTTGGATCGAAGACCCACCATATTCCAAAAATCGATATGAGGAAGTTTGATGGCAAGGATCCCCCAACATGGATATTACAGATGGAGCAATTTTTCGATCTCAATAATGTGCAAAACACACAAAAGGTACGTATTGCAACTTTATATTTGGAACCAAATCAGTTGTATGGTATCAATGGCTTTGCTCTCGTAAACAAATTATCACTTGGGAAATTTTTACGGAAGAATTGACAACACATTATGAGGATACAAAAAGCAACACTTTTTTTAGCCAATTGATAAGTCTCAAACAATAGGGTTCAATAATGGAGCACATTGAGGAGTTCCAAAAATTGAACATAAGGGTAAAAGATATTCCAGAGGAGCATAGGATTGATGTGTTCATAGGGTCTTTAAAGGATAATATCCAACATGATGTTCACATTTGGGAACCTGATTCATTAGAGAAGGCATTCAGGTTAGCAAGAAAAATGGAAAGCAAAATTATGGCAACCAGGAAGCATACCACTCACAACTATAAAGACGGAAGTGGTGTTGCCGCTAGTCTTCCACAACCTATAAGGTTGACACCACAACAATTGGAAAAAAAGAGAGCAAAAGGGCTTTGTTACAGTTGTGATAGAAAATACACTAAAGGTCATAAGTGTGCTGAGAAGAAATTATTCTACATAGAAGGAAAAATCAAGAAGAAAAAGGTAATAGTGTTGATTGATTCAGGAAGCACTCACAATTTTATTCATTGTAAGGTAGCTAAAGAATTGAATTGCTTCTTATATCCAGCACCAGAGTGTCAAGTGATGGTTGCATATGGAGGAACAATAAATTGCTCTGGAAAGTGCCATAATATCAAGCTATACATGGGAGAATATGTATTGACTAGCCCAATGCTCTCCATTCCAATGGGAGGTGCTGATGTTGTATTAGGAGTCCAATGGCTACAATCTTTGGGTACAATAGCTTTTAATTTTCAAGAACTTTTTATGAAATTTTCTATGGAAGGAAAGGAAGTTGTATTAAGAGGTATTGCAGGGAAACCGGGAAAGATAATCATCTCTAATGGTATGAAAAAGCTTCTAAAAAATGAACAAAAAGGTGTAATTGTACAATTATGTTCGCTAGATGTTTCCACATTGGAATCATCTATTTCTCCAGATCTCCAAATAGTCTTGGAAAATTATTCCAAGGTATTTGAGACTCCCAAAGGTCTCCCACCTATTCGTGATCATGATCATGCTATTCATCTGATTCCAGGAAGTGTTCCTCCAAACATCAGGCCGTACAGATATCCCTATGCATAAAAGAGTGAAATTGAACATATGGTTGCAGAAATGCTAGAGGCTGGTATAATTCAACCGAGTAAAAGTTCTTTCTCTACTCCAGTAGTATTGGTGCACAAGAAGGATGGATCATGGCGCATGTGTCCGGATTATAGGGAGC
>APFE031654340.1:0-12128 GCA_000404065.3 Pinus taeda
ATAAGATGTTTTAGAGAATTACCTTTAATAATATGTCAAGGAATCTGGGTGGCTCAAAACAAGGCAAATTTCCAGGACTCTTCCCCTTTTCCTGATCGTGTCATTGTTGAAGGACTAGCTATTTTGGCTCACTTTCCTCAATCCAAGAACAGTTATCCTCCACATTGTATCATTGTAAAAGACCTCGATGTATCAAAAACATGGGCATATATTGATGGGGCTTCATAAGAAGTTAATTAGAACAATGGGGGTGGTTTCATTCTTCATCTTTCTTAGTCTCATTCTTTTCATATTAAAATGGGCTTTTGTAGTGGATCAAGCAACCGAGTTGAGCTTTTTGCCTGTAAATTTTTGATGTGAACAACTTCAAGTTTTTGGCAACTCCTTGCTAGTGATAAATTGGATAAATGGAGTTCAATAATGCAAAAATATTTTGCTTATTCCAATTTTGGATGAGATTATGTGGTTAAAACGTCCTTTTGATGATATTTCATGCTCACATATTTATGGGGAGAGGAACTTGCAAAATGACCATCTTTCCAAAGAAGGCATAAATCTTGAGCGAAACTTACGGTATATTTTTAAGCAACAAGATAACACCTTTCATGAATTTTATACATGTCTTTCATTGAGCGATACAAACCAGTCAATCCTCATTGACAACAATCTACTTTTTCTTCTTTTTTATTTTCTCTTTTCTAATATGCTATATGGTAGTGACACTAGTTTTTTTACAACAACCTTGAAGTAAATTTCTCTTCACTTCTTTACAAGAAAAATGTAAATTTTGACATATGTAATGGCTTGTGGGTAAAACATTTTTTTCTTTTTTGACCATGTAAAAGACAATTGAATCCATGGGATTGAAACAAATACACACAACAATGTGTATATGTAGAAAGTAATGTTGTATAATTTTGCTAATGAAATAAAATTACGAATTTTTTTCAAGGAAAAAAATAAAGAAAAAATATATATTTAATTTAATTTTTCAAAGTCCAAAAATTGTCGATTATTATAAAAGGACTACGAATCTTGGTCTATCAAACAAATATACTAGGAAATCTAATAATCAACAACAAATTATCATAGACCAACAATTAAAATAATTACAACAAAGAACATATTTATTCTTTGAAGATTCGCGATGAAAACTTCATGGTTTTTTGTGTTGAGAAGGAGAAAATGCCTTAGATATTGGCATGAATTTGCTTGAGTTAAATAAATTTTATCCATCTTCTCGGACCAAGGTCTTAATGCTCTTGTGCCCCTTTTTATCTCCTCGGCCATCTTGAGAGGATATTTGAAAGATTGTGTATGAACTTTTAAATGGGGATTTGAAGAAATCGAACCAGATTGAGTGTTATTTGTTTAATGGTATGGCATGGATTGTGAATATTTACTTAGAAAAGTCTTTGCCAAATAAATCATGTGTGAAACATCAAAATTAGGGAAAATTTTAAGGACAAAAAAATATCTTAAAGTTGATAAACATTGGCAAATTTTGCTAGTCCTTAATATGCAAATTGTAAAATGTTCGGTGAAATTTTTATAAAAAATATTCAAATTTCTAACAATTTTATATAGTATATATAAAAATGTAGCCATTTTTTTTTGAATTGGAGCGGGTACTTTATATTCAAAATCTAGATTACACGGCCATAACCATTTTTACATCATCACATCAAAAATTGCTTCAATCTGTGTAACTGCTTCCATGTCCCAATACAACTACAAAAACTATTTTCTCCCCACTAAGAGCCTTATGAACTAAAAAAAAAACATTGATATCTACAATAAACTCAAAAGAATAGACCTAATATCAACACATAACGACAATACATAAAAAAACATTAACCAGGGATGGACTTCCCCGCATCCTCACTAACTACTTTGTCTCGGTTGCTCGGACCCACTCTAGAAGCGCCTTCTCCCCCATTTTTTCCCAACTGGGCTGCAATGTCCTCAGGTAAACCCCACTATAATCTCTTTCCCCTCAACAAATATATTTTCACTAATCAAATCTGAGTTGGAAGTGAGCAGGTTTGTCTCCATCTTCATTATCTTTCGTTGTGGAGACACCTCAACACTCTCAAACTTGGCATTAATGCATTCGACGTTGGCAACACAATCTTTCTCTAACATCTCCACTTGACCAGTGATTAGGTCGAGCCTTCCCATTATTAATTTAAATAGGAACTAGATGACCCTCTTCCAACGAGCCAGGTCTTTCTCAGAGGATTTTCCACCTTGACCTTCACGTGTATCCATACCAGTGTATCGCCAAACCACATAGTTATCAAATCGGTGCTCCATACTTGTAACAACGAGTAACTCGGGGGAGGCCTTTAAGTCCTTTAACAGAAAATTTTCTTCATGTGTGCAATTCTCATATGCTCGTGCCATAATCATGTGGATATCCTTAATCTTCAGACCCATTAAATAGGCATCCTGTCAAAGGGATCTTTCAAACTATTCATGCAGCTAATTCACTCAATAATGAGATGACTCCTTGCACCATCCTCTCACCACTAATTATCCATTGTAATATGTGGCCCTTATATTTCTCTCATATAACATACTCTCTATGGATTCCATGATCTGAATTAATACCCATCTCATGCCTTGCAACTTGTTACCCTCGGATTCCGAGAAGATGCCAAATGTTGGAAGCGCTCTATACCTCCCCCACCTATCCCACCTACTGATTATAATTCCCCACGTCAACCCTTTGTTATCAACATTACTGGAGATTTTTATTGCTTCCTCGACCATCATTCTATTAAGGAATGGGAAGATTACCCATATCTATCCTGTCAACCTCGTATTTACCTGCACCCAAAAGCACTCCATGATTCTCCATCTCGTCAGCGACCTTGTTTAGGTGGTGAAGAACATGGAAGAACGAGTGTTATTCAAATTTTTCCAAATGATAAGCTATTATTTTAACAATAAAGGGTTTGTTACCATCATATTCGGAGTTTGATGAGGTGAACATTCTTATAACCATCAAGGAGTCCCCCACAACATTTATTTTCTTTATTCCAAGTGATAAAGCAAGGTCCAAGCCTTTCCACAAGGCAAATAACTATGCCTTGTTATTGGTGGCCACTCCCAAGCCTCACACCACACATATTTTATCTCATCTTGTTCATCGGGACAACATAATACCCCTCCTGCTCTTGTCGCCCCTAAATTTTTGTTCCATTGTTAAGGTAAAATAATTTTATATTATAAAATTTAGGTGAATCATTTTTAGAAAAAATGATTATTGACAAAAAACAAATCTTAGAAAAAGCATTCAAAATTAACCCACCTGCAAATGTTAGCCCCTAAATTTTTCTCTAATTGGAATGCATGTCTTATAGGAGGTCTTCAGCCTCATCATCTTCCATTACTAAGCTAGTTGGATTATTTGGTAGAGGATTTTGCAAATTACCTTACAAATTCTTTTTCTCGGGCTTTTTTGGGGGCGGCAAAGATGCAAAAATACCTCTAGCAATTTACTGAGGGACTAATTGATTAACTTCTTGCATTGGGGTCTTGTTCGGAGAGCAAATCAATTTCCTAAACTAGGGTTACGATCAAAATTTATGTCTCCCTAAGGTCTCAAATTTGTTCTCCTTTGGGGGGATTTTCCAAAACCCTCTTTCTTTTTATGAGTTGATTTATCTACTAGTAAAACTTTTGCAATCAAGGGACAATCTCTAAAAATATGCCCATCTTCATGATAGTGCCTACATCTAAATGGGACATTTCCATAACCCAATGTATGTTTCCAAAGATAATCCTTATAATAAATGTCTATTGAAGCTAGAAGAGGCTGTGAAATATTCATATAAACACAAATCCTTGCTTAGGATGTGTATCCCATCTCTTAGTTGCCTCAAAAACCTTAACAAAGCTACCAATGGCATTGCAATGTCTTCAAGGATTTATTCCTCCCAATATTCCTTTGGAAGAGAAAAGAATTGAACCCATACCTTGGCAAAAAGGAAATCTTCCTCCTCATAATTGTATCAGTGTTTCCAAAATCACATGAAGAACCAGACATTATTAAAAAGTAAGGCCCTCATTCAAAAAACATTATTATATCTTCCATGATGGAAAAAATTATTGTGAAGAGCCCCTTTTCTCTTGGCTCTGAATCTATTTGTCCCTTGAGATTCTATTTATTTCGAGTCCAATTTGTCAAGGAATTTTCAAATGGCCACAATCTCATGAACTTGCATATCAGAGCATGAACCTACATATATTGGACGTATTATGAAATATTGTTAGTTATGATCTTATATTTTGGATCTTACATTGCTTTTGGAAAGCAATGCCCTGAAGGATGGGGTTGATCTCTCTCTCTTGGAATTGGTCATGGACAACTAGTTAGAAGAAACCCTAATAAGAAAGTCTCAAAATTCAAGCCACCCAAGTAATAAAATCGCGATATAAATTTTTAATTATATTTAAATATTCCCCTTATCATATTCCCCCACTTGAGTTGTTAATCAAGCTAAGTGACTCTAGAGGGATCTCTAGGCACTCACAGATGCCTCAAATTTTGTTTAATAATCATGGTCTGCAAAAGTGGTTGCTTATTTTGTTGGATGAAACACTTCTGTTTTTGGATGGTCTTTGGTAATTATGTGGATGTGTTAGTTGTGTCAAGGTTTTGGGCTTGCTCTGCAATTAATGTCAATTATTTCTATGATGGTCTTCAAGTCAGTCCTCCTACCTATCTTGTCAATTTTGGTCCTAAGAGACTCTTCTTCTGCCATTGATCTGGTTTACCTAGTAACAAACCATAACCTGAAATGATTTAGATGTACCTTATTTTCTAAGTTGATAAATGAAATTTTAAATTTAGACAAAAATTCTTAAAAAAATAAATAAATAAATAAATATATATATATATATATATAATCATTCCCCGATCGGGGTGCGACACAGTTTATGGATCATCTTGGGATCCTCGTCATGAGTACGTCGGTTAATGAAAGGGCAGGAGGGTAGCTCGGCCCACGCCCTTGTATTCTTGGTTATCAATGTTGGGTGGCAACATGCATGGTAAATCTTAATGGTGATGCGACGAGGGGTGTGATCTTTCCCTCCAGGTGGTAAGGGCTTGCAGGTTTAAGTGTTTCATAGTTTCATGTTGGGTTTCAGTTCTTTATGGTGGTCGAAGCCTCTTGGTAAATGCCTTCTCGTCTGAAAGAAACGCCAGGCGGGTCAAGTCCTCAGACGCAACCGGTTTCCTCAGTTTAATGGCTTCTTCTGGCAGGTATGTAATTCTCTTTATTCCTCCTCTACGGCTGTTGTCTGCAAATTACTTTACTGTCTCTTGGAACATAAAAGGCAAGTTAAGTAATATGCTATTTGTAAGAAATTGGTATCGTTGTCTGGAAAATTGGAAAGTTTATGGTGTCTTGTCTTATATGATGTTTGCTTTCTTTTGTGACTGTATTTGTCCTCTTTGGCATTATTTATCTCGCATGGGAATGTATTATATATCTATGGTTTGGATTTATCTGGTTGGTGCATGCATGCTCATTGGAGATGGATATATCATTGAATTATTGATTATGAGAAGGGAAAGGAGAATGAACCTCCTGCATTTGATTCATTGCGCTTATCTTGTGGGTTTTTCCTAAATTGGGCTCAAGGAGCCGGTCTGCGGAGCCTTCTTCCTTAGGCAGCAAACCCACCTTGGCTTGCCTCTATATCTGCTTTCGCTTGGGCTCATGGGGTTGGAATTTAGTATTTTAGGCTGAGGTTGGAAGTCCCATTCGACCCTCGGGTTGTTTGATAGGCTTGAGCCTAATGTTAGTTGCATATTGCTTCTTTGTGATGTTATTTTGTCAGGTCCTCATAGCCACTGTAAATTCCCTGAATCCAAGCAGACAAGTTAGCATAAGTATGTGATTTGTTCTGTGAGGCTTAAGGCTTTTGGTGTCTCTATTGTTTGGTGGAAAACCTATATGGCTCGCCCAAACCTTTGTGCTAGTTCTTCAGGCATATTTGGTCGTGGTTGGGGAAGGAAATGGGGGAAGCGAGGAGGGGACAACCTATCCTCGGACCACCAACCGCGAAGATGTGGCCATAAATCAACTGCTCAAACTATTCGATACGCAACCTAGTCTTATGAAACAGGTACCATGGCTCAAGTTCGACAATTGATTTTAATTAGGAAGCTTAATTGAATCAACAGGAAAAAGTTGAAGTTCACGTGGAAGACTGGCGTGACTTAGTTCCGAACCCGAGACATTCCAGAGGTCGCACGACCCAATATAAGAAAATTGTTCACCTCTTTTGGTTGATGAAAATTATTGTGCCCAAGACTTTGATGACCTTTCCAAAAGGCTCTATAAAATCTAATCTAGGATTTCAAGAAGTTCAGAAAGAATTTCAACTAATTTAGTTTCAGATTCAACAACAAAATGTTCATCTCAGCTGCATTGAAAAACACTTTCTATGTCTTCCTCAGTTTGAATTACCGAGTTCAAGTGAAAAGAACCCAACTCTTGTGGAGTCCTTTGATAATTAATAGTTTTCCTGTTTATGGCTACACTTGTTTTTGTTTAATTTTCTATGATGGATATGTCGACTAGGTTTCTTTGCTATAGATATTTAGGATGTAGATGGTTTCCACACATTCATTCCTATAAGGCATTGTTAGACAAACTTAAAATATTTTATTTTTGGATGGCATATAATGTTTTTCGGTGGCCAACAAACCTGGTTTCCCAATGGGCAGGTTGAGGTCACTAATCGTCTTGACTCTGGTTGTAACATGCTTTTGATGAAAATGAATGAATGAAAAGGTCTTGCCAAGCTTACCAAAAAAAGAAATTGAATAATCATGAGATATATTTCTCTATTATTAATTTAATTTATTTGAATACGAAGTTATTTAAAATTTAGATCATCAAATTCTAACCTTTTCTAAAATTAGAAAAAAAAATTTTGTTATAGATTTAAATAATCTTTTAATTTTATTACATTTATTGTAAGTTTTATAATTCCTCATTGAAAGATTATAAAAACATATATTATAAATTTTATTAAATCTATTTTATTATTAGGGATAATGTCAATTAGAATTTTCTATTGTTTTTTCAAACAAAGAGACAATAAAAGAAGTTCCAAAAGCTTATCAAATGGAATTGGCATATATATATTGAAAAACAAGTGGAATCGTTGTTAGACGCCTAATCTCCAGGATTAAGTTTGGGTTTGTCTATGTTATGGTGAGTGGTTATTGGAGTCCTAGAAACCTAGGAAACCAAATCAATGGTTTACCCATTGTCTTAATATGTACACTATGTACAACATTCTTTGAGATCATCATTAATAATATAGCTAATTTGGTTTCCAATCTTGTTGTCTTACAGTGGTATCAGAGCGGGTGAAATTCTCTGTTGAATGAGAGCGGAGGTTAATCTGCTATGTTGATTAAGTTGATCCACCAGTTTTGTGGCCTTCCAGAATTGAGCCACTAGTTTTGTGGCCTCCTTCTTTCTCGGACCTTGGTATGAAAATTAGGGTTCGGGAGTTTTGTCCAATACAATGCATGTTGATAATGAATGACCTGCACTAACAATATGTGAAGGCAATATTCCATCGAACGCCACAGAGCGATGATGATAAATGAAATACCATTGCAGAGAACAGAATGAAATTTGTAGCACAGTTATGAAGTTTGGAAACTGTTTAGTGGTCAAGAAAGTTTATGATAGAATGTGCACAGGAGGAACAACCGAGAGGAGTATACCTTTGCAAGAAATAATACACAATTTTTCTGTGGGTTTCTTGATTTCGAACTCAATTCCCATGCAATGAAAGTGAAGTCACTAGTAACCATGAGGGTTATAAGGTAACCTTCGTTGTGTCACTAGAGTCACTAGCCGTGCAAGATTCACAATCAGGTAACATTGAGGCATCTAGAAAAAAATTTGTTCTCAGTTACTACTATTCAGTTTTCTTTGTTTTTTATTTTTATTGAAGAAATCACAAAACTTTTTAGGCATATATACTGGGGCTATTCAAATTCAAATTAAAAAAAGAGGTTATGAGCTACTACTTCTTTTAATTGAAATGTTCCTATATAGAAGCACTACTACGTTGTTGGTTTGTTCAAGGAAAACTTGTTGATATTTTATGAAAACTGGATAAGTATCCCAATGCTCTTGAAGACTGCCACTATAGGTTTATCGATTATCGAGGTCAGATTTTTTTATTTGATATTTTTGGGGTGATTAAATTTGATTTGTTGTAAACTACAACCAACCTTAACCAAGCTCCTGGGTTTCGAGTCTATTAGCATGATTCCACTTTATTGCAGTAGTAATGAATGTACCTATCTTTTAATCAAGCATGCGGTAAGTCTGATCTGGTAACCATAGTAGGAGACAAACTCACGTTTTTTTACTCAACTCAGCTTTTGATCGTGGGTCTTTGCCTATACACTTTAGGGAAAAGACTCATTATGATATAACGATTATGAGAAGTCAGGAACCAAGGACAATGTGAAGGATCAAAGTATTTATGTTTGATTTGACTCAGATTTCATGCATTTAAGAGACATGTGCCAAAGCCTCGGAAACGACCAATTCTTTTGTCAAATATCAAATTGCATAATTGGGTAAGTTTGGTTGTTCATTAACTATTTTTGTATTGAAGGCTGGGCGTTTACGGATCGTGTACATTTAGATTCATTTATCTGGATTCGGTGGAGTCAACGTGGTCACTGCAAAAACTAATACAGGAAGGCTTGGTGTAGCCGCGTCGTTGAGGTACTTAAATTCTTCTTATTGTTGTCACATATAATAAACATTACTTCTACGGACATATGAGTCAACATACCCATTAGTGAAATTTCACCACAACAAAAGCATTGGTTTTTATTCAGTTTTATTTCGATCTTGGTATGATAAAGCCTCTACTCACCATTGTACTCACTCTTTCTTGGTGCCTTTGTTGAAAGAAACTAAAATTATGTTATAGGAAATCGTGAATTGAGTTAATGTTGAATTGGTGGAGTTTTTAAATATTTGTAGTGGAATGTAATGTCTCTATCATCCTACTAGTATGCCGATTTATTGCAATTAAGTTTATTGAGTTTGGTGCTTCATTGCTTCACGTCTCTATCATCCTACTAGTATGTTGATTTATAGCAATTAAGTTTATTGAGTTTGATTTTTCATCACTTCACCTAAGGAGATATCACAAGAGAACTATTGTTTATCACTCGAGTAGGTTAACAGTGGAGTCACATATCATATTTTTGGTGATTTTTTTGATATAAGAGTCAAAGTTAAAGTTATAATCAATGTTGTAATTAGAAGATGGGTGCATGATCGATCAAACCCGACACTCGGTTAAATAATTGTAAACTTGCTTGTATTGGGTGCATTCTCGGTGGTAGCCAACACCTTCTCTTTTGAAAGTTGATTACAAGTATTTTTTAATAGTGATTTGGAGAAAATGGTCATAGTTGATGATTTGTTGCAGTTATTAAGCAATCTAATGTTGTCTATGGTTCATAACAATGTCCAAATCAGCAAAGACACCCTGTATAACATTAGAAATTATTTGCAAAACACACAGGAGAAGATTGAGTTTTTGCAACTCAAATCTCAATTTTAGCAAGATGAACTACATAAATTACAAAAGAAGAATTATGAACTTGTTCTTGTTTGGAACAACAGTTTGTTTGAGCCTCATCATCAGTCAAAGAATGATAAGAGTAATGAAGTGATTTCAAAAGCAATTTTGGATGCAACGAAAAGTAATGTTCAAGCAAGGGTATGCAAGAGCCATTTGCATATAGCTGTGAAACATACAATTCCCAAAAGCTTTAGAAGACTGTGGGAAGAAATTGTACACAAACAAAAACATAACTAGTTTGGGATATAATAAGGATGTTTTGGATGTATCTTTTCATGTTCCTGGTTTTTCTAAACCTATACAATTTGGTAGTGGTGGATTTCTAGATGATGTTGTTCCATAACAAATTAATCGATGCCAACATTGTGATAGGGTTGGACATGTGAGGGAATGGTGTTTTAATCTTCACCCATGTTAGCATTGTGGAAAGCACAATCAACATTCAAATAGATGTTCCAGAAAGAGAGAAACTAAATTTTGGATGGATTGCTTCTTAGGATTGGTTCAAAACAACCAAGAAGTTTTACAGGTTATACCATACGATATGTTCGAGAGTATTGACCAGCCTTGAAATGATGAAGAGTAATTCATCTTCTCACCGTGTATCAGATAAGGGGGGAATTTATGGAATTGATGGTCTACTACAAGTTCAAAGATTTGTCAAGCGAGCCTGAGACAGAGGTCAAAATTTTACTGCTACAATCTAGAGTCCAAGTTTAGATCCAAAGTTGTATACAAAGTTCTTGCATGTTTTTAGCATGATGATATTTGTGATCGTGCACTTCCACTAACAGAAGACTTCAACTTCTAGATAGATTTAGAATTGTTCGAGGAACTACATTGATGTTTCTAGAGTTGACATTTTTTATTGATCTGAGAGCTACTATGAAGGTTCCAGATGTAGTTGAGACCTTGAGTTCTCCCACATTTTTGGTATCATTTGTGGTTTTCTCTTAAAAACCACCATTCTTGGTTTGTGGTCATCCTTGAAAACCATGTCTGAGAGATATTAAGCTCTTGGCTAAGATGAATTTTTGCATTTTTAGCTCTCATTCTTGGACTTTGATACATCCCTTCGGATTAAGGGGGGATGTTAGATGCCTAATCCTTGTGATTAAGTTTGGGTTAGTGTGTGTTATGGTGAGTAGTTATTGGAGTCCTAGAAACCTAGGAAACTAAATCAATTGTTTACCTATTGTATTCATAGGTACATTATGCACATCATTCTTTGAGATAATAATTAATAATACAATTAATTTGGTTTCCAATCTTGTTGTCTTACAATTGTCGTGAAGGAAACCAAAACCACCACATGTAATAGTATTAACAAACTAAAAAAAAAGATGAAATTAAAAGAGATTAGAGTTATAAAGTTGGACATAAAACTTGAGGCTATGTGTTGGAAGGAGACTTCTTTTCTAGTTCTTTCGAAGTGATGTCAATTGGGTAGTCCTTGGAGGCACTAGGAGAGTTCGAGAAAACATGCCTTTTGTGCTTTTTCACAAGCCATAAATAGAGGGTTACAAGAAGATAAACTTGTTTTTAAGTTTTTTAGGCAAGCTTTAAGCTCATAGCATTTTGCTTCATGACTAGAGAGCATGGGGAACAAAAGTTTTGGTATGTGAATATCACTGTAGAGTCCTTTCAAAATCTAGAATTTTGGTACAACTCGTTCCAAATCCAAAACAAAATCAATAATCTATGAGTCTATCTCTCTATCCTCACAATATACATGTTCAACTTTCATATTTATCTTTAGAACCTACCATTTCTTCCTAATTACAAACCAAAACATAATGAAAAACCATTTCTTCCTAATTACGAACCAAAACATAATGAAAAACATGAGTAACTTCAACTGTTGCAAATTCTACAAAAATTCAAGAACTTAGAGGTTGGACAAGGTCACGAACCCATGAAAAATTAGACAAACCAAAAATATATACATGTGCTGAAAGAATATAATTTGTAATATATAAATATATGGATAGAGTAATTAAATAAATAAACACAATAAAAAGTTAAAGATAAATGTATATTCCCCATTTGCCTTTTGAAAAGAAAAATGTTTTGTCTCCATAGTTGGTCCCCAAAAGAAAAATGTTGTCCCCTCTAATTCTTTCATGCTTTGTATTTCCCGAGAGATATAGCGTTGTACGCAATCATTCAAAGTCACGGACTAACGTTTTTAAACTTTCACACATATCCCAAAGTTATACATCAACATATTGTTTATTAATCTCTTTTTTCACATTAATATATTTTTATGAGAATTTTGTTTATTAATCCATGCTTTACATGAACATGGTGTTTGGGCGAAAGTAAAAATGATTTATTTTTTAATTAAACTTATGAATTTTCAATTTTGTTTAATTTTTTTTAAATAATGGAAAAATCAAAATTTAATATTGCAATTTTTTATTATAAGTATCCTGAGTCAGGAATAAATACATTACCAAGAGATATGT